>JBAMHX010000015.1:10649873-10665333 GCA_037177515.1 Pseudomugil tenellus
CTAGCAGTGAGGGGTGAACTGCAAGTATTTCCATTTCCGTATTGGCGTCACCATCGGCAGCCAGAGATTGCCGCCTGGTTAAAACCAGTTCAGATATGCCTGAAAACACATTAAACAAATTAAATCCAGAGCACAAGTAAAAGTTTAAAATGTCTTTTTCCAACAAAAACAAAGTTTCTTTCATTTGTTCATATATTTTAAGCCAGATATTTTAAAGCTCCACTTTTTCAAAAACACATTCCTTATATCTGCTCATAAGATATAACTTTTTTATACAAATTTATAAATGTCAGCTCCAATACTAAGCCATCATGTTCAGTTTCACAAGGATGGCTCCACTTGCCTTTATCTTTCAGCAACAATGATTTCTGGGAAGTCTCCAATGACTGCCTAGTAAACTTACAGCCACAACAAAATCATAGAAACTGTCCAGGAAGTTACGGTTGCCAGCCAAGAAATAGTCCATCATGTACAGTTTATAAAACAAGATAAGTATTTTTATGAAAATTGATTATGGTAGGGATTTTCTGTTATTCAAAAATGCACAGCATGTTGATAATAACAAAAACTGTTAGTCTAATTTTGGAACAATCTTTAGTAAAACTGCGAAGGAATGGAAACCTGCCCAGGATAAAACTAAAACAACTAACTAAAACATAAAACTGTTTTAGTAACTTAAATGTATAACTCCACAAAAATGCACAGAGAATGATAACAAAGCTTATCAACCAACCAACCAACCAACAACAACTCTCCTCAGGGCCACAAATTCAGCAGCATAAATCAGAACTGGCAGGAAAATGAGGCTTGAGGAAATGAAGAAAATGAAAGGCAGACGAGGGAGAATGGGAAAGAGAGGAGGGTAGTGTATAAAAGAGAGATAACTGGCAGGAAATACAAAGAGGAAGCAGGAAAAGCATCAGGAAGGGAAGAAGAGGTGAAAGGATAGAGCAGTGAAACTGAAGTAAGGGCAAGGAGGAGCAAGCGAGCATCTGAGTGAGAAAAAAGAATTAAATAAAAATGCAATAAAGCAGCCAGTGTGAAATCAATCTGCTTAGAGTTTTGTTTAATAAAAATTCATGAAGGGCTGGTGGCCGAGAGCTCATGAGAAATATTGGTGGCAATGTGTGGGACGCCAGTCTTGGAAGGGAGGATATAAGAGGGGTGCGTTGCTCGTGTCTCTGTTGATCGTGTGTGTATGTGTGTGTGTTTGCTTTTGGCTGTTTATCAGTGTGTTTGTTTTGACATCAGTGTGAGTTACAGGGCTGCAGTGAGTCCATGAGAGAGGGGACAAAGAAGAAAATATTGAAGGTCTTCATAACAACAGCATTCCTTCAATGGAGAGAAGGAAGGGAAGAAGGCAGTAAGTTATGTCGTCTGTGTCCATGTTTGTGTGCGTTTGTACATCAGCACACATCTTCATCTTGCTAGCTGTTGTGCTCCCTCTCTCCTGCTTTCTCATCAAGGCCTCAGAGTGAGCTGTGGCAGGGTTATACTAACGTGGTGTAAATCTTTCTTTAATAGTAGACAAGTACAGGTTGGTCAGTAGTTTCAGTGCTGACCTACAGGCTGAGGAGTAAAGTCACCAGCGCTGGTCGATGTCCATCCACTGGCTGAACCACAGCTGGTACACTCAATGAGGAAGCTGACAGTTTAACAAAAAAAGGAAAAAGTATTCAGTGAATAAATATAATGTGGAAGCAAGTTGTCTCTCAAACTTGTAGGTAAAAATGATTTAATTTAGGGAATTTATTCTTTGCCTTGTTTTTTCTTTTTATCTTCACCAATAAAGATCATTGCTTTTGTTTCAGACAGACTGTTGGGCTGCAACTCACAATAACTACATTTGCCTTTCTGAATGATCACAAGATTTACTAGATGACTCATCAATAAACCTTTTTTTAATATAAAATGTTAAAAACAGATGCAATGTCCAGTTCAGTATCTCAAAATGTTACTGTATGATGACAAAAAGAAGTCAGTATCATATCACTAAAGCTTTGAAAAGAAAATAACTACATTAGTTCATTATGACCTAGATTAACATTGACTCAAATTATTGCAATTACTGCATTTACAAGAACAGCTTGATATTGACCTGGAAGTATTTCCTAAATTGAATCCATATTTATATATTTGAATATATGAACATATAACTATTTATTTATTTCCCTTTTGGTTGAAAATACATAAAAGAATGTTCTTTTTACAAAATCTATTACCATATTATAATCATCATCATCATCATTTGTAACATTTGGTGTTTCAGTTTTAGCAGCAGTAATTTGAAGCAGCATTGACAGATGGAATTAACATAACATTAACCATTTTATGAACACACCAGGTTTTAATAAGAAAAAATGTGTAATGGGGGCCTGTGCCCCAGTAGAGCTCTATGTTTTGCATAACCCCTGCTATGACTCAAAGGTACTTAAATCAATGGACATGACAAGCAGAAATGGCTACAACACACAAGCTATCCTACAATCAGTCAACAAGTGGATTTTCTAGATCCAATCGAAATATTAGGAAAGAAAAGAAGACAGGAAAGTGTCCCTGTCACTCCATAAAGACTGCTTAGGAGGACCTTGAAGGGTACGACAAGAAACTTAAATAGTTCATTTAGCTTCCAAAGCACCCAAGTCAGTCATATCTGATTGGGTGTCTTGACTGAGACCCAAAGCTGATCCATAAAGACCACATTCGGCACTCTGCAGAGCCTAATAATTGATGCCAAGAGCCAGCAGCTGGGTGCCAAACACCATAGCTCACCTCAAATAGTACCATGTTTTTGTCCAGACACATCAGATCAAATTATTTTCCCAGGTAACTTTAGCATTGTTAAATCTTTAAACTAATATACATCTTTGATTCAGTTTTTTATCTTGAATTAAAAAAAGTCAGTGAGTCATTTTCTTAACCGCTTATTAAAATTTAGTATTGCAGGGAGAGACGAGGTACACCGTAAACAGGTCACCAGTCCGTCACAGGGGCAACACAGAAGGACAAACAACCAGTTTTGCTTGCATTCCTTCATGGGGAGAATTTAGAGTGACTAATTAAATAACATGTATGTTTTTGGACTGTGGGAGAAAGCCGGAGCACCTGGAGATAGCACAGGATAACACGGGGAAACATGCAAATTCCACTGTTCGGACCTCCCCCCAGCCGTGGCTCAAACCAGCAACCTTCTTGCTGTGAGGCCACAGCACTAACCACTACTGTGCACACTTAAAAAAATATTATGAAATGACTTAATAGTACAGTGAAATGGTCCAAAGGTCATGAGGGAGCATATTTCTGCAAAGCATGAAAGACAGGATCCAGCTGCAGGGAAGCCCTTGATGGCCCCTTCCGCTAAAAGCCTTGAGCGACAAAATAAAAACACACACACATACAGAGTTCATGCAATGTTTCACAATCTAATTAAATACTTTATTATCTACTTTTAGCTTCAAGAAATTCCAAAGCTGCCATTCTTGTTATTGAACTGTGCCATTCACGTTGTTTGTCATTAAAATAATAAAATAACCTCTAGCTTGATTCCATGTGAAAAAAACCAAAAACATAAAACTTCCATGGCAGAGGCTGACAAGCTACTATGACAGAAGTCAGGATACTGTTTTGATTTAGTATCTACAGTCATAAGAAATAAAGGTCAGGGCCAAGACAATTTAGATAAGACCTCTTTATCTAGGAACCCCTTCTTCCTTTTTACTCTTCCTTCCCTGCCCAACCACAGAAGGTGAAGCCAAGGGCCACAAAGTAAAAACCTTTTCTTGAACTTTCTGTTATTTAATCTCTTTTTTTATTCAAAATGTATTTCAACTAGTGAGTTATATATAAGCTTGAACGCCACTTTTTTTTTTCTAGGCAGTCAGGCAGATGTTTTGCTGCTTCTGCAAGTATAAAATGCTTGTCCTCCTCAAGGCCAGACTTTGCTGTTGACATCCACTCTGTACACTGAGTCATATGATAATGAGCCATCCCAGATGTCAGTCCAACAGTCTACAGTTTATAATTAATTCAAGCCCACAGTTCAAATCAGGGGCTGGGAAAGCAGATACTGGTTGTGAGAGAACAGCACTGCTATCGAAAACAAAATCTTCTTTTTTTATCCAAAAGCAGGAAAGTCCATATTAAAAGAAAAAAAAGACAAACATTCATGTGTTGCCAATGTCCTCTCAGTATCATTTGGTCGTGTTAAGACTGAAAACTCTTGGTTTAAGAAATTCTATTAGCTGTGGTGTTCCTCTTCCTCTTCTTTATTCACATTCCCATCATCATCCCATACTCTGTCTCGCATTACTGTCTTGTCTCCTTTCACCACCTGGCAAATTCTTGCAGCCTGCACACTCCTTCCTTCCTATCCTATTGTCAGAAGCGGCCGGGGGAATCCCTGCATTTTGGATACGAGTGCCTTTGAATTCCTGTGAATTTCAATTTCCTCACCCCTCCTCACCCTGTCCAAAACTCACAGGGCCAAGGAGCCTGCAGGTGAAAGATAGGACACACTTTCCTGTCCCTGTCAGATACTAAACACACTGATAAAAGCACCCACGCATTTGCAATTAAACAAAGACACTAAAGTGATACAAATCTGTGAATATAAGACAAATACAGCAACAGATATGGAAAGCAAACAATAATATATTGTAAGAGATGTTTCTCTGCTTTAATTGAAAAGAAAAGTGTTTTGAGGAGACAAAAGCAACAGAGAGCATGATGTAGAGAGGAAGATAAATTTAGGGGGCATGCAAGTCTTAATAAAAGCAGGAGCTTGCTCCTTGACAGCTGTAATGAAAAACACTCAATACCATTAATTGGTACAATCACTGTTCATTTAACAAGATCACTAGCAAAGCTACATGGGAGTGGCGCTTAGCCGCACAACCACATTTAGTGCTCCTCTTTTTCACCCTTTTTAACGCTGCCTCCATTTCTTTGTCCTTTGTCAGTGTGCAATCCTTTTCCTCTTATCTCCCTCTTTGTTTCACCCAGAACCAACCCAGAATCCTTGCTTTCCCTGTCATTAACCAACTCACTGTCCAATCTCCATTTCAGTATTTCAATCTCCACCAGCTGTTCAAGACAAAGTGCAGACCACTGGCAGCAAAGTACTAATAGCGGGAGGGTAATTGTCTCAGACCGTAATGTGTGGTCGTTGAACATAAAAAAAGACTGCTCAGTTTCACCTGCTGTTTTCTACCTGCACCTGGGACAGTCACTTCACACATTTTGAGAATTATTCGAACAAAAGTCAAGGCGCAGTTTCTTTGGAACTCATCTTGCACCTCTGTGTTTGACTCATTTTTGCCGGTCTGACTTTAGGAGTATAAGGAAAAAGGAAAAGGCCCCCCTCCTTTCACCTGTGTAATCAAAGGGAGAGTCAATTAAAATTAATGTAATAGTCCCTGCCGGGTGAGTTGTTAAACAAGATGGGGGTTATTGTCCTTGGAGGAAATGGCCCAGAACTCAAGACATCTTTGCCTCTTGGTTCAATACACCTGCCCCTCCCAATCTGTGCAACTCCTGTGCAAACTTTGCTGCCCTACAAAGATAAACCTATTTTAACCAAAAAAAAAAAAAAAAAAAAGTAATTTTTTGGAAGGTTTTTCAAGACAGAAATTTAGAGAGAAACAGATAGAGGAACAGTTTTTGGCATTTTGATCAAATTCTGGTAAACTCTGCTAAACTATGTGTAAAAAAGTGGTTGTTTCCGGATGGTGGGTGTGCATGTGTGTCTGTTTGGTGTGTGTGGGGGTGGATGCAGAAATGTTCTGAAAATTATCAGCACTGAAGTGCACAAATCATTTGAGAAGAGAAAAGAGGAGAAGAGAAGAGCAACATTTAAAAACCTGAAACACAAAGAACAAGTTCATGTACGTTTTGTATTAAGGCTCTGCTGTGGCAGATGATACTGCCTTGACTAGGTGTGACACTGTGCCAGGATGTGCGAATACATCACTCCCATGCTTTAATGTCTCAATCTCGGGAGATTAAGGGCCTAATCAAGCCAGCGTCTGCAGTAATGGGCGGAAATTGAAAGATAGACATGGTACTTTACACAGCTGATTAACCAGCAGACTGTGTGTGCGTGCACAACATTGCAAGACTACCAATGAACGCTAATTAAGCCAACTGTGTTTGTATTTCTGTCACATTCACAACAAAATAACATTTTATTTGTGTGTGCACATTAAGACAGTTATTTTTTATGAAATAAGTAACTGCCAAATAGTTAAACAAATTTGTAGGGTTATATTTTTAGTTTTTTGTTTGTGTGTGTATACAGTGCTGTTTTATATATCAGTTCATTAAAGCCATATGGCAGTTTAGAAATGTAGAACGTACTATATACAGAAGGCTTCTCAGCACTTTAGGAAGTAACTTAAATTTTTTGCATTTTTAAAGAACTTTGGTTTAGGTACCTTGACAGACTTCTGAAATTAGACCATGTCGACGTAAATACAAACTATTCTAACATATCAAAGAATATAAATACAGAATATATATGTGTGTGTGTGTGTGTGTGTGTGTGTGTGTGTGTGATAAAATCATAAAATCATCTGATGTACATTTTTGTAGTTAATCTAAAGCTCTAAAATTACTTTTCATCTATTAAAAGTACCAATGCTACATCAAAATACACCATCTGTCAATCTACAGTTAAAGAAGTTGCTTTCAACAATTATTAAGTAAAAACCTTCTTCCTGTATCTGAATTATGCATTGAATGTTTGACTGATGGAATTGAGCTCCAAAATTGTATCTTGATTGAGTGATAACTACTGTGTCAATAACAAGTGTTTGATATATTGATAATAAGTGCTACTGAGCCTGTAACAAGTGAGCAGCGGCTGTGAGTGTCTCCACAGGGACCTGTCAGCCCGTCAGCCTTATCAGCTGGGTGAGAGGTCTGCATGGTGTCGCTGAATATCTCTTCACCTCACACATAAACACTCTATTCATATGACAATATATCTGCTCACTTGAGAATTGTGGAGCGGCTCAAGTGGGGGCTGCACACCTTATGAGGCAAAAGAAAAGAACATATGGCAACAGGACAGGGAGAGAAAATGTGCAAGTATACATTTGTGATGGTGTTAGTGTGGGAGGGATAGTGAGAAAGATGCAGATTATGGATATAGGTGTGTAAGGTGCAAAAGGAAAGTGTGCCAATGGGTGTTGAAAAGGTGGTAAACATTGTGGGATAGCAAAGGGAAAGTGAAAGACATAAAAAAGCTGGCATGTGTGAGAGAGAGATTGTGTTTGTGTCAAAGCGGCTGTGTGGAGGAGACACACAGAGCAGCGGCCTATGCAGTGTGGTGGAACTTCTCTCATCTCAGCGCATTTGGTTTGCTCCCATTCTTCATTAACTCCATTAACAGATGAGCCGCAGCGATTAGCAGCGCTACCCGCTGATTCAGCTCTCACACCCCCACCCCCACATACCTCTCTCCTTTACCCCCTTTACCCATTCTGTTGTTACCTTCTTCCAACTCTACTCCTAATCTAAGACTAAAGTCACAAGGTAAAGTGTGCCTTACACTAACACAAATCTGCACAAGTTTTAGCTTTAATACTATGTGGCATTTGATACTTAAGCCACAAAAACACTCTGCTGTGCGCAGAGAGCCATAAAACCAATCTCTCCCTGCAGTAGCTCTTTATTCAGCTAACAATTTTTACTGCTCTGTGCCATCTTAAAGCTCTTTGCTCCACCAGCAGGCACTGCCAAGGGGGCAGTCCGCCTGCTGCACACTGTGCCATTAGACATGGCTGGCTCTTTAGCCAAGAAGAAAACGGAAAATGGGGACTAATTGCCAAAAGCTACTTCAGGCGAATTGAGAGGACAGTAGAAATAAACAGGCAGAGAAAGTTGCCTTTCATTTCATAGCACATGTTTTATATTATCCAAGATTAACAGATTAATTAGAAATATTTCCTTGCACCTCCTACCATTCCTCATTACACACTAATTCAGAAAAGACTAAACAGCTAAACAATTCAGTTGAGCTTTACGTTGTTATTGACATATCTTTTTGGCCTCAAGGTGAGACAGATCTTCCTAATGATTGTTTCAGGTGCTTTGACATATAAATGTGTCACAGTTCAGATGAGAAACCCCTTTGACAGAAAAATGACAGCATTTGTCCACCCGTGCATCAGAGACAGCCAAGGCCTCAGTTTTGACTTTTGATAGGTAATAAATCATACAACAAAGTAGCTGCCACTCAGACAACTCTCCTCCTCTTCCATCTGAGATCTGAGAGGTTGTTGCAACGGCTTTATCGCTTTGGAAACAATGAGCCTTTGAATGCACATACACCGGTTTCTTAAGGGGCCTGCCGGATGCTTCTTAGATGGATCAGGACACACGCAGTTACACACCTCACTATTTTTTTCCTCTCTCCATCTTCATCTCTTGTGTTCTGGTTTTGCATCATGAAATTAATGACCTGCCAGTTCACTGAAGTAGAGCTGTTTTTTTTTCTGCATGTTTGTGGCTTTGTGTCAGCTGTGCACAGAGGTAAGCGCTGTACGTGTGTGTGTGTGTGCAAATGCACATTTACATTTGCCTCTGGATGTCTGTATGTGTGTGCGTGTATAGTGTGTGCATTTTGTGTTAACGAGAGCCGTGCTTCAAGCATGGTGGTGGCCTTAGGATCTGTGAGTAGCACCTTTTTTGCCCCTCCGACACAAGGCATTTCTTTATAAATTATTGACACTGCCCCATCTTCTCATTTCCCTTCTTTCTCTCGCTGCCTCCAAAACTCTATTCTTCCACCAGAACACACACGGGTTTTGTTTATCTCTGTATGCTGCAATTTAAACTCTAAACCTAACACAGACGGCCTACAACATACTCCCAACAAATTAGCGTGTCTGTGTGACGTCCTTTCCTTCCCTCCAACGCTCTGCATCACCAGCCTACTAATCACCAGTCTGCTGCCTGATACCGAACACCTGTGCACTGTCTCATCATTCTCACCTGTTCAGAGCCCTAGTTCAGAGCCAGCCATCCCTCACACAGGGTGGTTTCGCTGCTCTGATAGCAGTCCTCACTGCGTACCAGCAAGCACGCTTCACAGACCCTCGTCTGTTCTGGACAGACGAGGAGGAATTTTATGAATTTGTCTCGCTGTCTAAGCGACACCCTCTTTTGTTGAATAAACTGTCACTGCTCGCACTTGCATCCTCCTTCTGCCTGCTCTCTGATGTGACAGTCTGAATCAACTTCTCCCCATTTCACCCCTCTTACAACCTCTCTTCACCCTGAAGACAAGAGGAACCTATTCAAATGGCTGTGTCAAAATAATCAAATGTAATTTCTTAAATGATTAATTAGCTTCTTTTTATAAGCTCTGACTATTATTCCGCAGCATCTATACCTCTATCTGCACTGTGAGCCGTCTTTGTCCTGATTTATATGACAATGAATTAACTTCTTCTTCTTTCTTCTTCTTTGTTTCATCCTGACTGTCTTGTTTCAGGTCAATTCTAGACACAAGCGGGCTAACCTCTTTTTAAGCAACTTCACAATATTAGGGTCTGAATTACAACAAAAGGCCTTCACAAAAGAGGGAGCGATTCAGTGGACAGTGTAAGAAAATGGAGCACACTTCTATTCTTCCAGTGACTTTTGCCTGTCTCCTACATGAATAAGTGGCATGGCTAAACGTGCTGCATAATTTGTACTTTTAATGGCAGAGCTTTCCATTCCTGTGACACGACTTAATCAATAACCAGGCCTGTCGGAGTCTCAGCCCAGACTCGGCTGGCGTTTTATTAATTTTGAACAGGCACACTAACTAGGCGTCTGCTAGCAAGAGGCATTTCACATGGGATAATAGGCACCCTGGATTGATAGGTTCATTCCATGTATGCTCAAACCCTCATCTCTCTCTCTTTTCCCCTCTCTATCTTTCTTCCTCTTGTGTCTCTCTCTTTCTATCTTCCCTTTCTTTCCCTCTTTCTGTCAAAGAGTGATTTAGGAAGCATGTCTGTGTGTGACAGCTGAGGGAGGAGGGAGAAATGGATAAATATGAGTTAAAGAAGAAATAAATAAAGAAGTGGAAGAAGAAAGAAAGAGGCAGAGGTTGTGACAAAGCGTCTTTTGGCCTACATAATAGTGCCATGACCTATAACACCACTACATATAGTACATGCATTTTTGAGGTCACACCTCACAGTAAGAGTATGAACCTTTGTCAGACACATTTGGCTTTAGCTGAAATATACATACAGTTCATTGGTCAGTGATGTACACAAATCCTTGTGATCCTTGGACAACAATTAAATAATAAAATGCCAGTATGATACAGACTGAATTTTAGGAGAGGTTTTTTTTTGCTTAAATGCTCTAATTTTCAGATTGTCCCAGTGTTTCAGTGTAAGTGTGGGCTGTGTGGGAGTGTGTAAAATAAACATGGGAATCAATTACATAGAAAAAAGGAAGAATTATAAAGAAGGGGAAAACATGTCCTGAAACACTGTGAGGAGGAGGATGTTAAAACCACCTTCCAAAGGAAAACCAGTCTATAAAATTGTAAAGCTCATGATCCACAGATAACTTGTCTGCTCTTTGCTAGACATTGCTTAATTACCGTTAACCTTTTTTTGGCTTTCAAGATCATTACGTTTACAAGAACCATGAAACATCTCCACTATGTTGCCGATATTACGTTTATCTCCGACCAAATACATTGTTCACACTGAATATGAAAATTTCCACCATCATTGTTCGTTATATTTAGATCATTCATTTTGTAGTGCATTTAGCTTAAATACATTTAGCTTAACATGTAGCCCCTGACACAGACAGTCCTGTGATTTATATTGTTGATAGGACAAGGACAGAGGGAAAGACAGATGGAGGGAAAACAGCAAAGCAGTGGGAGAATGAGGGAGTTTCAACAGATACTGTAATGTTGGCTGGAGGGAGTAAGAAAAGAAAAACAAGAATCATGTGTTTACCAGAGCAGCCAGAGAAAGAAGGAATGCATCTCTAAAGATGAGTCACTATTGTTGACAGCCTCCTCATTCTCCTTTTTCCATCACGACCAACACTAGACAATGAAAAGCCTATTATACTGGCACTTCACAATAATCACACATAATCACAACAGTCAATAACTCTGCGAGCAGTAAACTGCCTCTTGACACGTGGATTATTGGACGCTGTTCTGAAGGTTTCTGCATAATACCAGTTTTGCTCTGCCATTCTGCTGTGTTCTGCTAAGTTATGTCTGAGGAGTAGTAAAGAATGACATTACAGAAGTGCTTTGCTGTAGTGTCCAAGAATTCCTACCATTCCTCTGAACGGATTGGATGTTTGAGACCTTTGTGTTCTGCTATGTATCACACAAACACCCACAAATTTGCCAAGGTGGAAGCAAAGGAGGGGACTTGCTGTTTTGTGCTGTTTATCTAGAATAAAATGTCCTGAGACTGTCCACAACCATAAGATTTTTGCACTTTTAATTGGAATAAGAGTTGTACTTGTCAAACAGGATGTTCCCTTCTTCTAAGACTGAATGTTTGCAAACTTTTGCTTGCATTGACACTGGTCTGTTTTATTACACAACACTGAAAGGGTTGGCTTACTCTTATCATGGTTATGGCTACCTCAACCGTTTTTTTATCCACTCAGGATGTTTTGTTTGCATTCCAAATCAGTGGAGTAAAGCTGAGCAATGTGTAAGTGTTCTATGGTCAATAAATGTGGGCTTATTCGTTATTTTTTCAAATGTTTCAAATGTAGTTTTGTAGCATTTAAAAGTTTGTGTATACAGTGAAAAATAGATGGTAAAGTATGTGTGAAAAAAATAAATTATTTATTTTATCAGAGAAAATTAGAGTATTAGAGAAAACATTCATGAGTTTGTTTCAATTTCTAAGAAAGGAAAACAAAAGGATGAGATAAATCCCATCAGATACACTGCCACTGACACTTGCATCAAGTGACTCATTTGGAGTTTTTTCCCACAATGTTATTTGCTACAGAATCTCATTCCTGTACCGTAATAAGGTGGTTATACAAATAATGCTGACCCATATAGAACAAATATATTTATCACCAGCCCATAGAATAGCTACTATTTTCACCTCATGCGTCAGGAAGTGTGCTAGATAGTAAACATTGTTTATATTCAAGAACCACCAGCCCCATACTATGGCTTTTCCTATGGATGTCCAGTTTGTGATTATGTGAAATACAAAATTCTGTGGGTCACTAAATTATAAGGTTATATGAGGATCAAGGTTTAGATTTTAGGTAAGGCTTAGAGGTATTTAGTCAGATAGAGAGACTGAAGTTCAAAAGAAAAGTGGTTGTCTGCCTCTGGATGGTTGATTCTTTGAATGTTACTCCCTGCTTCCCCAAAACACAAGATGCCCTTTATTATCCTCTTGCCAGACACTGAACTACAGTCTCTGATGCACTGATCAAACTGTGAATGTATGAAAGGGTTAATGCAGCTTATGTTAAAAGCACTTTGAGAGGCAAACTAGACCAGAAAGTGCTATAGGTACTTTCTGTGACTCACCACCTGGATTAAACTAAGCAAATAGGTGAAAGCCCTGTATTGAATAATTACTAGATGTGCAATTATCTTTTAACTGATAAGTTATTGAATTGATGCAATGAGTAGCTTTTCATTGCTTAAACAACCAACTGTCAAAACACAGTAAAAGAATGTAATACAAAAGCAAATTTTATAATTCTCTAATGGCCAATGGTTTGACTTGTTTCTTTATGTCCGTTTAAAATTTGGCAGCATGCAAAACTTCTTAAAATCAGTTCAGAGCTGGTTTAGCTAGAATGAAATGATTTCCATCTCGATTTAAGCCCCACCTGGCCTTCATTCAAAAATAAAAAAGCTTCTGTTCAGATTTGGTACTTCCTTCTTACACTAGCTAAACCTTTTGATCTGTCCCTAACCCAAACTTTCACTCTCCATCTCCCTCTATGTTGCTATCAATATTTCATAAACGTACAGAGACAAATTTATTTGAAAGCGGTCTACGGCACGGACGTAGAGATGGATGGGTTGATTCGGGTGGCAGTGGGCTTGTGAGCAGCATAGTAGCAAGCAGCTTTACCGCATACATTAGTCACCCACACACACCGGATGCCAGTGGAAAAGGGGGGCATATGAGAAGTAGAATATTGGGGTTTGTGGAAAGGAGGGGAGCATTGTGTGTGAAATGCATGCATATCTATCAGAATGTGTTAGTGAGAGAGAAAGAGAGAGCAGGGAGGTACTCTGAGAATTGAAGGAGTAAATTCATCATGGTTATGGCTTTTTCAGGCATCCATTTTCCTATGGTCTGTTGACAGCAAGTACTATCTGCATGCCAGTCCCCTCTTCCTCCAACACCATATATGATTGACAGCACTGGTTTGCTGTCCAACATCCCTGGTTACATACTTGAGCATTGCACACAATCACAACAACCACTTTTTCACTCAATTTTCACACAAAAATATCTGATGGTGATTTTTCTTATTTGTTAGAAATAAAGACTCAATTAAAATCTAAATTAATTTTTTATGCCTGCATGCAGTGATTCTCTGGAGTATGGACATAATGTAAGAAGCTGTAAATCAGAATACATATGTCCAAATTTGTCAGACTGAAGATCGTACAGGTTTCCTTCTGACGACTAGAAAGTTTAAGTGTTATCACCTGGGCCTATGTATGAATATATTGGTAGCCTTAAAATTCATAATGTAGTGACATTTGCTTTCAATAAATTCAGAAATCTCATTCCAGCAATTATAAGGAACTATCAACATTTCCTGTTCTTACCATTTTCTCAATGGGAGCTGATGTTAAAATGCTAGGCCATATCTAATACCATTAATGCCCACTGATATAATTGGTTTGAAAAATACATTCTAAGCCCTCAAATAGCTGTATTGAAAAAATGAACCAACATCATATAGTTACTTTTCTGAGCTTTTCCATGGGAGATCCTCATGCCTTCGCATTTGTGTATATATTGAGATTTTTGTGTTTAGTTACAAATAGGTAATTGACCTGCTATCTGGATCTAGTCTGCAAGTAAATTGCAGCACTGTCACCTGTCTGCAGCTGACTGGTTGTGCCATTAGCCACCTGTGATTGGCCTGACTGACTGCTATCCATTTGAACCTCCACTATTCAACCCACTTAAGCCTGACCTGCAAACAGGATGTCACATGTGCACTTCCCATGATCATTTCTCTTGTTATCTTATAAATTCAAAAACTGCCAGACCTGGAACTGGAATTGACTGCTTCACCTATATAGTAGTCATTATGGTAGACCTCGGGACCCCTGCACTACCACAGTCCATTTCCAGACAAGATTCAGAAGTGCATCACACATTTTTAACATGAGCTTCCAGTACGTAACTCCTGAGACATTTGTGCAAATAAAAAATTCAAACAGCAGTCATAAGAAGATTAAGCATGAGTCAAAAAATCATTAAGGGATAGCTTGCCACTTATGTATTTTGGGTTTTGAGAGTGTGCCTAACTTTTTTTAAACTGTCTGAACTGTTTCAGTTTTAAAGGCCTTTTGTCATGAAAGGTCTTTAAGGGACATTTGGATTTTCAGTATTGTTGTTATGAAAAGACCATAATTTTTCCTCAAAAACTGTTGTTTGGAATTTCTTGCTGTTAATACTGACTAGCAGTGTTGTCGTCATACTTGACGAGAACTAGCTCAAAGTTCAGTTCACACAGATAAAAATGAACTAATTCATGTTCATAGTTCTTTTTAAAAAAAAAAATGAGCTAAGTTCACATATCTAAAAAAGAACTAGTTCACATTCGTTTGTTACATTTTGTTATTACTCAATAAAACCTCTTCTTAACCATCCAGCAAGTCATTGCCACTCCAAACTAAGCAAATAAACCAATAAAGAATCAAGAGACTAGAGACAATTATTACATCCAGGAGAAAAATAATGTTGAAATAGATAATAGATTTTACCCCTTAAATAAAATGTGATCATAATATATAGAAAATACAAGGTGCAGTCAAAGTATAATGTATGCAATACATGTGCCCAACTAGACTACAGCAGTCCGACTGCACTTATCTATGATGTCCTCTGCTGTTGGGTTTAGTGCTTGTGTTGCTCTTATTCTCAGATGTAAGTCTCTTTGGAGAAAAGCATCTGATGAATGACTGAAACCTTTAATGAAACCTTTATTTAGGCAGCATGAACCCAAATATGCAGGCCTTCAAATGCTTTATAAGTCCTTTTCAGACATAGCAACCGGGTAATATCTGGACATTTACCACCTGCACTTTACCCAGAGAGGCCTATTTAGATATGCAACAACATGACCGACGATTACACAGTAAATAGCATTTAGACATAGGCGGTAAATGTGCGGGTAAGACTGTCATCCTGGAAACAGGATATCATGTATCATTGTGCGACAGTGACAACGATGACAA
>JBAMHX010000015.1:10692314-10726188 GCA_037177515.1 Pseudomugil tenellus
CCCCCCCCCCCCCCCCCCCCCCCCCCCCCCCCCCCCCCCCCCCCCCCCCCCCTCTCTCTTTTCTCCCCCCCCTACTCAAATGTTGGGTAGTAGAGAAAAATGCCAAACTGAAATCATCCATCACAATGCAATAAAAAGGCCTGCAGCGTTTTGAGTGGGTGAGGAGTGAGATGTTTGTATTGGCCCACTGGGTTTCCCAGCGTGACGGAGGGAATGTATAAATGAATTTGTAAATGTTAAAAAATGTTCTTTTTATTAAGAAGAATTGCATCATTAAATCACATTATAAAAAGAAAAAATGCACCATTAATTTCCTTCCCAAGCAGCCATAAGTACACATTTCTCTGTCCCTGTGCCCATCTCTGTGTACCCCCATGGGGCGTCAATCGCAAGAAGCCATTTCATTCCATTACACAGATCAGTTTGGTTGGGAAAATCTATGAGTACATGTTTAGGAATGAACAAATCAGATGCTCAAAAATAACTTTCTAAGTGTATTTAGGCTTGTTTTTCTGCTGGCCCAACAGACAAGCCAGCAAACAGGTAATGTCTCCTTTCCTCTCTTTGCCCTTCCTCCATCAGGACATGAAAGGTAGCATGAATAATAGATAAGGGAGGTGATGAGATCAATCAGAGGCTATCAGTCTGGGAGATAGGAGTGGACATAGTGGGATGTAGATCTGCAGCAGACTGGACTAGAACAGCAGGCCTGCTGTCAGAGATAGCAGGAAGAGGTGGAGATAAGCAGTGATCTACAGGGCATGGCGATAGCTTGACTAGAGAGCACAAATATGTGTAAAGCAGCAGAATGAGAAGCATCTCATCGTAAGTCCGCGTCCATGCACGCATGTATTGACCTCACGCACTTCTTCATCTCACATCTGTGGCAATGCCACAGCAGCATGACAAATGCAAAGAAAAGGTTTCGCTATTCATCACTGTACACAGGAGGGTGAGGCTAATTATACAGCTGTAAAAAACATGACATTCTGTTGTTTTTGTTTGTCCTCTAAAAGATTACAATGCTGAATATAAGGATAGAGAGGGGAAAACAGCCTCACAGCTTCTCTGTGAGGAAGGTAGAGAGAGACACTAAAAAAATAAATAAAAAAAAAACACACATACACACTCAAACAGTTTGCATCTCTACCACCTATACCTCGTCTCGGCTTGCAGGCATGATTAATCCAGTGCAGAGTGAGGAGATTTTGACCCTAAACAGAAAAGTACTGTTGAGGCTGCAAGAGGCACTGATTTATGTCGGTACCCTTCCGTCCACATTAATTATCCAGATGCAGGTGCAGGCCCAAATTCCTTATCCCCCCAGCTGTAGCCACATGGTGTATACACTCAGATACACACACATAGGAACACACAAACAACAAACAAAGCAGGCACGTTGAGCCTGCCCCATTGTCTTGCCAGGCCATACTTACGGTATCTGGGTGGCACACACAACACTGCCCATCGTGGCAGTGAGGAATTGTGCACCCAGATTTAGTAGATACCCAAATAACAAACCAAGTATGAACACAAATAGACACATAAAAACATAGTTTTTCCTGAAACATCCTCATACAACTCAGGTTTTCCTCGATGTGTCTCCGCTCTTTCTCCTTCTCTTAAACTTTAAAATCCAGTTTGAAATATAAAGTTTGCCTGCGTAGGTAACAGTTGAAGTTGTGGGAGGTGATTCTTGTGTCTCAGTAAGATCAACTATAGCTCCTCACATTCAATAATTCTGTGATAATTTGATATATTAGTCAATATTTTAGTTTTTAGATAAAACATTTATCTGAAATCAAATAACTTTAGTAGAAAAAACAGCAACAGTTGCTGAATATGAAATTAGTTGATGTAAAGAAGTTAGTAACTCTTTCTGCCGCTGTTTCACCTCACCAGTTAAACTAAACCTTTACTTCATTCTCCTTTATTTCCTCCTACTTTAATTGTATTTTCATAAAGTTATTGTCCTCGGGTGACACCAGCCTCAAAGTTACACCTGCTTCTGTCTTTCTGTGTGGTACAGCTCTGCAACTGTGCTTCCCCTAACAGAGCTACTGGTGTGTGATGTGTCACTGAGAGCTGCACTCATTATGGCCTACATTAGCACCCTGCCTCGCCCTGATTACTCCCCCGCTGAGCTGAAATCTACAGCGCTAGTGTGCTTCAGTGTGTAAGAGAGCAAAAGGAAAAGAAAGGGAGACAGGCAAAGTTAGAGTGAAAATGAAAGGACAAAAAAAAAGGACAAAAAAAAATCAAGACCTTTCTTTCAGGGTGGGGGGGCACTGTCTCCTCATTCCAGTGACAGCTTCCTCATTTCTTTAATACAAATGGCTGCGAGTGCTGGTCGGCATGCATCAGAAGCTTGCGAGCGGACCCCATCACCGCTTCGCTGTCGTTCTCATTTATTACCCAGTTTGTTTGCACTCTTATCCACGGCCTTGCCCTGCCAACCCATCCATCAACTCACAGACACACCCAGACACACACACATATGTGTCCGCTTGCCAACTGTCAGCATCTTGTCTTCCTGGACATGAGACTCAAAGACACATACATGCAGCTTTTGCATTTCCATTAGCCATCAATAGACTTAATGTTAGACTTGCACACTCTTGAATGTGCAGTCCAAGCGGTGAGGTCTCCCTCACTTCTATTTCCTGTCACAGTGCTTCATCTCTGTCATCTGTTCATTAGCTCCATTTCTTTCTCTGCTCAGCATTTTACTGTACGACCCCCCTTCCTCCTTCAAAGAATGCGTCACAGTGTTTACAGAGTTCTCACATATCTGTTTCAGACACCAGATTTTTTGCAATAAACTTTTGATTATTTATCAAACTAGTGCCGGGAGAACCTTTTACATTCAAGCGACTTTCTTCACCTTATTTTCCTTTGAAGAGTATTTTATTTACCATCCAGGTTTTGTGTCCAATAAAAAACAAGAAGATGGGATAAAAATAAAAGATTAAAGTGATAAATCAATTAATCAAATTAACAATAGCAACGATGACGAATTTTAATAAAACAATTTCTCTTTTTCCAAAATAAATATTCACCAGAGTGACTTCAGAAACAATCTGACTACACGGACAAGTACAAAACGAGCCAGAGAAACATGCTTCTTTTCCACCATATCATATCTTGAATAGTGTAAGAAGCATTGGGACACAGCCTGTCTGTTTGCAGATATACAAGACACACAACCTAAACTTTTAAAATAAAGAAAACGCTTGTGGAGGATGATGGCGTGGTTAAGCTGACTAGTTTTTTCAAATAATTAAAGAAAATCAGCTATTTTTTGACCAGACTGGGAACAAAAAGGAATGTTGGTTTTTTTTTTTGTTGTTTGTTTGTTTTTTAAAAAAAAGAGTAAAAAAAAATTATTTCCTCTTTTTATTCCCAAAGCCAAAAATGAAAAAAAAGTTCAACTGATCTAAAAGTTTTTATGCAGATATACAACATGGCCTGTTTTCCTTAATAATGTTGGCAATTAGCTGTAGCCACATGTGTACACATGTACCAAACAGGGTGATCTCCAACTCCAGCAGGTTTGAGATGTTTCTCTGATGTAACACAACTGTTTCAGATAAATGGGTCATTAAAAGACTTGTGCAGAACCTGACAAGCAGCTGTGTGAGAGAACCGTTTAATCTGAGTCAGACATTTTACAGCAGGGAAACATTTAAAACCTGCAGGACAGTCCCTCTAGAGGACCCGAACTGGACATCTCTGCTGTGATAATTCCTGATAGCAATAGCTTTAAGTCTGCTGCTGCCATGAAAACAATGAGAGATAACTAAATAGTTGCAATGTTTTACCAATCTGATGTCACAAGCCAAACACATCAGTTTTCAATTCAAAATGTAAATGTTACGGAAAATCTTCACACAGGGTGACCTTTTCCAAAATATTTGAGCTATAAACAAATCTTTATTGAAATACCCAAGTTGGTGTGAACAAGGTCTAAACCGTACATCTGATGTGGCACTTAGCTCTAAATGTAGGAGCCCTGATAATAACATCATACTAACTAGTACACATCTTAGACCAAACAGCACTAAGTCTACATGATAATGACGGATGAGAAACCTGCATCTGTCTTTCTTTTAAAATGATCACTTTGATTTTACATCTTATTAATTAAAAAAACCTAAACTTTAAACATTCATCTGCAATAGCAAAATTAAGAACTTTTAGCATTTCTGTCTGTGGAGTGAAACTGTGGAAGAGAGTGTAGGATGAATTGAAGAAATAACTAAGCATTGAATATGAATAATATTCTTTAAACAGGTGATCTTTTCATTTTTTGTTTCTGTTTTTTTTACATAAATATATACCTCACTGTCTTTATGTACATATCTGTATGTGTAAATGTGAATGTAAGTATATAATGGGACTGTAAATAGCACCAGGTATGAAAAGTAGCTGGCTGATTGATTAACTGCCTGTAGCGAAGGGGTGGGACTATATAAACTTGAGCTTCTTTGGACGTCTTTTGAGCATGTTTCCACCATGACTACTACTATAACACTAACTTTATTCAACTTGTTCAGATAATTAACTACATAAAGATGTCACAGCTTTCTTGTTGGGGGCAGATCAGAGATCTCATGTCACTGTGCCACTATATTTGATGGTAAAAAAATTACTGTGCACTAAAACTAATAAAACATTGTAATGCAAACCATAAATAAATCTGTACATATCTGTAATATGCTTTTATATGCAAATCAAACAGAAGAACAAAAATACTACTCATCTTTATGGCATTTCCTGATAATTTCAAACTAGCACCGACCACTCTAGCTGCACATATACACAGACTCACATTGAGCATATTTTGGGGGCCAGCTGCCAGATAATGAAGGATCTCCTTCCCAATTCACTTGTTATTGTGCTGTCTGGGTGACAAGTATACCTATAGAGTGAGTATTTATTTCCGGAATGTTTTGTTCCGTTTTCCTGCAATGATGAATGTTTCTTTTATAAATCCATCGCCAGGCCTTTTAAACCATAAACAATATTTCTCCAGCCCAGATTCCTTGTGCAGCAGTCTTGGGGAACCTTGAGATTTCCAGGCTCTGATTTAATGGCTCATAATTCTTGAAAGGCAATCCTTCTTCACCCTCCAACGCTCAGATGCACCATCATGTGGGTAGCCCACACATTCGGCCTCTGTACCTCTGCAGATCCCCAGGCCAGTCTAACACCAGTTAAAACTATTCAGCTGGAAACAGCACCGTGCCCTCTCTGTCACTGGTGGTGAATTACCTGCTGGGGCCCGACAGGACAGAGATTCCTCTTGGTTTGTTTTTGCTCTAGCATTTTCATAGGTCAGGTTTGCTCTAAAGTGTATTCCTGAATTAATTACAATCTAAATATGTTGTCTTTTTTCACTATAGCACATGCAAATACTCTAAGTTGTTTTTTTTATATGGAGTAAAATAATAATAAGCTTTCATTCTGAAATATCATTACTTGACTAAGTAAGGAGTATATCCTCAATGAGATCAGATCTAACAGGATACAGGGTCAGCTCATTTTAAGACCTATATGCACTTGTGGTTGTGAAATTTATTCAAAGCTAAATTCTAACTTTACTATCTTTCTACACGTCTGTCATTTCATTTCCACACAATAGAAGTTAAGGTGATTTAAAATCCCTGCAAGTAAACTAAGTACAAAGGAAAAACAACAGCAAGTTAAAAAAAAGTAATCATTAAGCTCGTATCTCTAATTGTGTTCCTTCCTCTCCTCATGTATAATCCCTGGTTCTTCGCGTTGCCTTCATTAACAATGGATGAATTAATTAGAAACCTTCATAGGATTTCTGCACAGTGAACCCAAGAGATAAAACACATCCCATTCCTCAGACCAGCTCTTTTCTTTCCATTTTCTTTTTTCTGTTCTCTACTCCCCCTGCTCTTAATTGTATTGTTTGCTTGTTGAGTCGATAGCAGGATTAATTTCACTATAGATCAGGATTATTGACCTTCTCATCAATGTTATTTCATTTCTGTAAAGTGCTAATTATAGGGAACAGGGGAAAGCAAATTGCACTGTAACTTGCCTCACTTGTTTTCCAATAAAACCAAAAGAAAACAACATTAATTTCATTAGTTGCTCTCGTTGGTAAGCTCATTCAAACACCATGAGTTTGAGTGATCTTAAAACACTATCTTGTGATCTACCTGTGACATCAACAAAGGTCGTGGTTAGTGACCGCTGTTCTGGATTTGTTAACTTTACATATATTCAAAGAACTGTAGCGCACTCTGACCGGAGTGGCAACCAGATGTCATTCCAGTCACAGTCGCTGCTCTTTTCTTGGTTCTCTCACTTCATTTCAGAGAAGGGGAGGGCACAGTTCATAAACAATTAACTGGCTGGATAAGTGATACACTCAAGCTTTAATAGACCTGAAAAAAAACAGTGTTATAAATTCTGGTAATTGACTGAAAGAAGGTGAGCAACTGGCCAGCAAGCCTGAGCTGGAACCATCTCAAAGCAGCTGCTAGAATGAAATATGGTTGGCTCTTTGCACTGTTATCATCTCATAAGAGGTGACAACGTTTGTCGCTGAGTATGCAGGCAACTGTAGAAATGTGTGCATAGACAAAGCAAAAAAAAAAAGTCACATTCAAGAAGGTAGGTTTGCACCATTACATCCATTTTGTAAAGGCATCTGCTTCCAAAAGGGTTACTAACAGAGTGAGCCCCTAAGACCTTCTTAGCAAACCTTTCTGCTTCTCCCCACCCCTCCCTCCTGCCACAGTCCTCTAATGAACTGAAAGGTCAGAGCACTAATAAAACTATTAGCAGAAATGAATCTCTCAGATGTGTTAATGCACTTTTAATTCCTGTTAGCAAATTTCATCCCCCAGCAGTTTGCGGCCCACTAATGAGAAATAAAACGCTCCGCTCTAGGGAAGGGGGATGGTGGGGAATGGGTCGATGCTCTGGCTACTTCATAGCATTCACCATAAACACATGTGCGCTCTGCCACAAGTAATATACACTAATACTGCACCTTGAACACACCCTGGATGTGCTGGATGTTATTCACGGACCGAGGCCTGTTTTCAGCCCTGTGATTCGCAGGGTTAATTAAAGAGCACATATCCATCTGTTCTCATTCAACCTCAGCTCAGTCTCTTCCTATCAAGCAGAGAAGGCAGTCACACATATACACCCACACACTAAAATCACACTTTTCTACCCAGTCCCTCTTTATCATCAGAAGGAAAACATGATACTTGACACGACGATATTCAAAGGACACGGATAAACATGCTCCAGCTAAAAGACATGATCTGGCTTCTCACCCATATTGTCTTCTGACATGGCTAATGAGGTACACATTGAGCTTGACCTTGTTGTCTAGAAGCCACTAGAGGATATTAAGCCATTGTAGGCAAGGTCTTCATTGTGTTTTTGTACATGTGTCTGTCAGTGCATTGTCACATGGATCCTTTAAAGGAAGTTCAAAGTTCAAAGTGTTTTCTAGGTAAACCTTTTCCATTAATAAGGTATATCTTTCTTGTTAAAAGAGAAAAAAACATTACTGCAACTCAGTTCATTAGTAAATAATTAATACATGAGTGATCTTACAACTAGTAGGAAAATAAGTTGTTCAGCAGACCAGAAAGCAGATGTACTAAATATCAGAAGCAGAGTTGTTTTTTCTTTTTGTTTGATTGATTTTTTGTTTGGGTAAATAACAAGTAAATGAAAATTGGGAGGTTATAGCACATTGCTTCACGTAACTAAGACGTTTAATTTATCTCTTTAATTATGAACCATGTAAGTTCACTAGGAAATCATTATAAAAGGAGTCACACAAGCACAACTCTGTTTTTTGTTGATGAATGACTGATTAACAACATGATGCTTTAAATAACAGCTAATTACTGTGGAAATTTTAACTGATCTCCACCAATTTCTTGGCGGACAACCGTTCTTATATTCCAATACATAAATCGTGTGGAAGCTGGTTTCCCCCTTCAGTCTACATTAGCAATAATGATTAACTAGTACGGTTTTACAACATAACATTATTTTAGAAAAATCTTTATAATAACATTTCCATTACTAAAACAATGGCTAAATCTTAAAGATTAATACATGGATCTCATAATTAATCATAAAACGATAGAACGGAGAGAGGGCCCCAGCTTTCTTTTCTGGTCCCTGAAATCTTTTTAAACTTTATTTCATTTGTTGATTTGCTTGTCAATGCACAGCCAGCTCCAGCCTCTCTCGCTGTTGCTGCAGCTGTTCCAATTTGCCATTTTATTTACATGGATCTCTGCTAAGAAACAAAGTCTTCTTCTCTCTTTGCTTTCTGGCAGGGATCCAATATAAACATGGAGTCTGCTCCTAAGACTAATATAGTCAATTTCTTCCTGTTTATTAAGCTGTTGGTCCGTATTCATTTACTTCACTTGTTTTTTCACAGCAGCCATGTGTCCCCCTTTACCATTCTCATGCTGTCCTCTCCTACAGCCGCTTTCCCGAAGTCACACAACAACACATTAGGCACACATAGGGTGCTCTGTACATTTTGAAAAGATTTAAGACTGTTAAGTGCACCCTATGGTACAAAATAAAAGACACCTTATGACACCTCAACAGTCTATTTTAGAAATGAGATTTGATTTAGTCACACAAATCTCTTCGAGGACAAAATGTGCCGTTGTTGGATACATACACAACTCACGGAAACTTAAAGATTTTATTAATGGAGCATGTTATGGCCATAAAGTTACTCACAAGATGATGCAGAGAGATGAGGCGATTTCAAAACAATGGCTCGCAGCACTAATTCGTTGACAATAAACCAACAGAGCTGCATCCAGATCCAGAATTATATCTGGGCTACGAACATCACCAGCAAATTAGATGCGAAGGCTAACTAGATACCACGATGCAGCTGATGAGACACCCGCTTCCACCAGCACTATTGAAGTACAACACAAAGAGCCTCGTAAGTACTCTGATTATTAGTGCAGGTTAATTCATGAAGTATCTTTACTCTATCTCTATTTTGCACTTTTTTAAACAATCATGCAGGAACAATCCACAGTTTTGATCACATTCTCTCTCTTCATTACCCACGCCAGATGTTTACATTTGCTCCTTTCTACATAATAATTTCCCTATTTTTCCATATAGTTATAAACCTCTGTACTTTTATAGTTAAGGAGTTCATCTCCATTGACAACCTTATTAAAAACAAAGTAATTTACAATGACAACGTAGCTAACGTCAGGCTAGTGCTTCTGGTCATCTACCCATTCTGTTAGAGTAGACGGATGTGACAATCTCTCTGTTCTGTCTTCTTTTGATAAATAATGTTACCCAAGTATCCATCTTTGAGATTTGGCCATTGTTTGAGTAATGGAAATGTTATTTTTAAGATTTTTCTGAAGTAGTATTAAGTTTTACGTTCTTTTATCTCTCCTGCTCTCAGCAGACTTGATAAAACAATCGTGCAGGACTTTTGATTTCATACCATATGACTTTCGTCTAAACAGAATGATTTTGTTGTGTTGTCAGCAATTTTTTTGGATGCCAGTTTACCATACATATAATAGGTTGACATCAATATTTGCTCTAACAGTAAAAACAAGAAGTGGTCAACAGAATTGGACACTTTCTTCAACTTTTCCTTGCAGTGACTCCTGTACCTGTGGAGGTATTTGTGATGGAAAAAACATACACCACACATGGAGTTGTAAACCAAACCATCATCAAACACATTTAACCAACAAGCATAAAAAGCTGTAATCACAACATTGACAACCTAATAAACATACTGACACATTGATCAAGTCAAAAAGTTCTTTAATCAGCATTAAATGTGTGCTAATAAAATGTTCATCACTAGGAGAATTTACAGCTGTTTCTGAGTTAGACGGAGTAATGTGGACAATATATCTGTCCAGACTAAATTAGATGAGTAGCCTTAGTATTAAATATCCAGGTTTCCATTACTGGTAGCTTTTGTGTTTCAGCTAAAGGGAGAAATACAGTAACAAACCACATCCATCCATCCTTCCAGGATACAACCTGGATAGTACGCCAATCCATCCCAGGGCAACACAGAGAGACAAACAAGCAGACATGCTCACATTTAGAATGACCAATCAACCTAACATGCATGTTTTTGGATGGTGGGAGGAACCCGGAGTACCCAAAGAGAACCCACCCTAACAACGGGAGAGCTTGAAACACATCAGCCATCTCTGATCAAATGGATGCAGCTGACTCTAGTTAATTCTAAAATATCCCAAACTATCAAATATTTTTGCCTGTGCTCAGAGGTCAGTGCTCTGCAGACCAGTTAGGCACATCAATGTAATGTGCCTCTAGAAATGAAAATTACTTTATTCACCCTAGATGGAAATTTAGAATCATGAATCCATGTTGGGTGTTTTACCACCAGTTAGTCATGCTGCTGATACTGCTGCTAAAGGTGCAAACTCCTCTCATTGAAAGAGGGTACAATATTACATGCCCACATTGTCTTGTTCAGTGGACCAGTTCTCTATTGGATAACCCATTCAGGCAAATGAATTATTCTGCAGCATTCTGAGGAACAGAATGATAATTTAAAATAGGATGAACAAAAAATAAAAATTTCAAAGTGACTAGCAAATTATACTTGGTCAAAATGTAGTGGACTAGAAAGAATATTTATATTTACTTTAAAATAAATTAAGTAAAACTCAAAAGTATCTACAACTAAATCTTCTTGAGTGAAACACAGATGCAGAAAAACATACTAAGCTGCTCATGCTGGACAGCTTCAAAGCTGTATATACATACAGTAATTAGATATAAAAAGTCAATAAGGTATAAAAACATAATTAAAACACTGGACTATCCTGCTGTGAATGCTTAGTTTGTCCCAGAGTGCTTTTAATCTAAGCTAATCTGAGATCTGTAAATCTGTGACTTCATCAAACACAATAAAGAGTCTGAGCAGAAAATAAAAGTTTGATTTAAATAATTGTTTAGATCAGAGATGGGAGCCTTGGCCCTTGCCCTGTACATGTTTACCTGCTCCAGCCTGAATCCAATTAATCAGTTACTGAGCAGAACTTTATAGGCCGTTGGAACCATTTGATTTGAATCAGGTGTTGGAGCAAGGAAACATCTAAAACTTGCAGGACAGTATCCATCAAGGACCAAAGTTCCCCACCACTGGTTAAACCATTCACATTGGGCTGAGTGGCTGATAAAATTTATTTTTAATGTGACAAAAATGGACTGCAGATTTCCCATTTACTCCAGCTTCTAAACCAGAAACATATTTGTGAAAATGATTCCTGTAAAATGACCATTTTCATTTATCCATTGTAAAGAAAATAAAAAATAAGGCCTGGACAAACAGAAAGCACAACAGGAAAAGAAACAGAAAGACCCAGAGGGGAGGGGAACAAACATTCTATTACCAAACTAAGCCTTTTAATCAATAAAGAGATAAAAGATATTTTAATCAAAGACATATTTCCTTGTTTGTCTAATGCTTTTGCCGCCACCATGCACATAATCTTTAAATGCTGAAAAGGATGCGTAATGCTCTCCCAGAGAGCCACTCATCCATATAAACACAAAATAGGACCAGTCAGCAGAAACACACACCAGCCAAGCTACGCTCACAGACACTCCATAGACGCCAAATTACATTAGGATGGGCATATTAAGGGGAATTGCATCCTGTAAACTAGGATATTATTTCTGCATTGAAACACACTGCTGGTGCGCACATACACAAATAATTTTTCAACATCATGTTCCCCAGCCTTGTGCACATGCTTCAGTAACAGATCTATATTGTTTTTGTGCACATGCATGAACACATACACACACACGCAAACCATAAACACAAAGCAGGGTGCTATTAGGGTGAGGGCACGTTGTCGGACATGGAGGCATCCGCCAGCTACAGCTAAAGCGTTCCAATGAGATTAGAGGGGTAACCGGAACCCTACCAGGCCAGCTGAACTGGGATAACAAGTCCAGAGGTGGTGAGCAGGCTGGATCAAGTTCCAGGCGCTAATGGGTCAAATACCAACTGACACTTAATTGAGTGATTAAGTGTGCACATTTAGATGTGCGAGAGGGGGTAGGTGGGGGAATTAGTATATTTTCTGTAAGATAATACACCTGTATGTTCTTTTATGTTTCAGTTAACTCTTTATAACCTGAAGACTTCATTAAACATGATTTATCCATTTGTTGCATGAGCCTTTAATGGGTTCTTTTAAAAGAGTATGCCTGTATGTGTGGTCCAGACTGGTATCTGTGCATCAGAGTTGCTCTTCTACCTAACACCTGGGAACAAACAGCAGCTCCAGTAATAATGATTCATGCTTTCCGTCAGACCCCCTGACAGGCAAAGTTCGATCCATGTTCAGCGCACTGTAGCAACGGCTACAGCAGCCAAGCCAGACGCAGGACCACGGACCTCATCATAACAGCTGAGGGAGTGCAGGACTGCTGACATATTGATCCCCTCTCAGTTAGAGGTTTGATAGATTGACCTCAGAGTTCTGACTTTAAACAGTAAAACAAGGAGGGAGACTCCAAAAGTCAGAGAAAACAATTGACACCCATGAGGAAAAGGGTAACAATAGGATAACTCACTGAGACGGTCGCTGATCTCTGTCCTATTCTGTCTAAAAAATAATAAAACTAAAAACTGTTTCAGTTTCTCAGTGCCATAAAATCTGACCAGCAGTTTAACAATCATGTATGGCATCTATATTGCATTCCTCAGTGTGTTCATTTCATCATCATTTCTCTCAAGCTGTGTGCAACTTTTTGTTTCGTATACAAGAAAGTACAATTTAAATGTGTATGCCGTCCTCTGACCAAAATAAAATGTTCTATATTTAAAACAAGCAAGACAATAATGTATAACATGTATAAAAGCTACATGTCTTCTTCCCTGCCCCCATACCAACTGTCATCATCCGACGGTCATGCAAAGCATAATCCCTTGCCTCCGTCAGGCCTTGTGGGGCTTTGAGGCCAGAAAGGGCCAGAGAGGCTACAAGCTCACGCTAACGATAAAGGAAACCATGTCCAGTCAGCTGGAGCTTAAGGTGGAACAGAAAACCCTGCACTATTGTTCTGCCAACACACTGACAGCTAGTGATTTAGGACCAGGGCTGCCCAGGAGCGTTATGGGAGGAACAGGAGCAAGGGAGGTCACGGAGAGGCTCCACAGGCACCCTTCAACAATCCTACCCGAATCCCTCCATCCATGCAATGTGAAAATGAATCATGGCTGACCCAGTGCGAGGCCTCTGCCTGGCCTCTCTCTACCACCCTTTATGCCCTCCATCTAGCCCCTCCTTTTTGTGGACAAACATGACAAATCAGGTGTTTATTTACTTAACAAGACCCTGAGAAAGAGCAAAGGGGGCAGGTAAAAAAACTGAGTAAAATCAATAGAGTAAGTAGCTTCTGCCATGCTGCTGCTCCTTCTTGTTTGACCGGCAGAAGAAACCCAAGCCGAGATCTAATAAGAGCCCCAGGTGGAAAACAGACGCAGGTGTCTGGACATAAATGGAAGGAAATGGAGAAAAAAAAGGACTAACTAGCAGAGAATGCAGAGGTGGAACAAAATGAAAACTGTACTTTAATACACAGATAATGGATAATTACAGTTTTATGACTGTTTGAGATAACTATCGTCTCTGAATGAAACAGACATACTGAGGACTGAATGATGACATAAAACAGAAAACACAACAGCTAAAGTCCAAGCTGTGGATGATGTATGTGTATAGTCAAAGACATACAAGATAAAACTGGTCTCAAAGTTTGATCCCAGACAGCAGAGTATTGAATGTACAGAGCCTCTGCACTCTCCACATGACAGGGACAAAATAGATATGGCTTGTTCTCAGGGGTGAGGGAGGGTGGCCATCAAGCCAACCCCCTAAAAAGAAATAGCAGTGGTGAGCTGTCAAGGTTTCTGTCATATCCTAGATCACGTCAGCCGCCCATTCCATTCCATCTCTTGCAAACCATGCAGACTGCTACGGCCAAGGATGAAAGTGCTGGAAAATGGGAGTCACTGTAAACCATTTTCTGCCCCGGAGCCCCCACCACCACTATCCTCTCCATCTCCACCCCTCTTCTTTCCGACTGCTCTTGAAGACAAATGGGTCCAGGGCAATGACAGAGTGCCTGGTCCACAAATCACCAGCGGCCGGTCTGCTCGTCCACTGCTTCCTCTTCCCCCGCAGCCCCCTCCCTGCACCCAACCTCACCCCTCCTCATTCCCGGCTGCTCCATTAGTCATGTGCACGCGGGCAGCAGCCAGCAGCCGTAATTAGACAAGGACAAATCGGCAGCTGTGGACACAGACGAGTCCGGCCACTAAACAAGGCCCTGTTTCCTTACTGAAGGGTGGGCGGCAAGTAGGGCCAAGGAGAAGACTGGGCTGTCAAAGAAAAGATGGGAGCAGTTGGTACTGTCCAAATCACGCTGCAATGCACTTGGCCTGACCTGGTAACTCATTATTATCATGTACGTGTCACCCATTAACCCTTAAAACTAAACCAACTCTAAAACCACTGCTTGGCTAAACTTTGGTGACGTGCAAAGCTGGTAAATATTTAGTTTGCAATGGGTTTATTGCTCATTTTTCTGACATTACTGTTTCAATATAATACAGAAAAAAACTCCATAAACCCAAGTTAATCTGATTGGTTTAGCGTTTTCACGTGGATGTTGTGCAATATCCTCAATACTAAATGGACAGAAATTCCACACAACATGCAACTTGTTTTGCCAAATTCAACACAGCATCCTGTTTCATACCAGGTCAGGATTTAAATGTTACATTTTTCAGAACAAGTAAAGACAGAAACCTGATGCAAGACTCTGTTACATTCCTGTGAATGCAACACCACTACGTCACTTGTTTTTGTGGTGGTCAACCAACTCTAAACAAACTAAGTAAGTAGCGCAAAGCTGCAACAATAAACTGCAATAAGGAGGTTTCAGGGTGCATTAGGTGAAACATTAGAAGGATTAAATTACCAAAATGAGAACTTACAGAATCAAATTACACATGGACAAAAAAAACTCAGTCAACAAAATATAAATTAGAGTCATATGTGGGTAGAGCAGATTGAATCCACAGAGGAGTATCAGTAACAATTGCTTTGGCCAGGTCAGAGTTGCAACACATTCCCTGGGCAGGAGGAGCTTTAAAAAAATCACACACTCACTCACACAAACTCACACATGCACACACAAACAGCATGCTCCACTAGAGCAAACTTTATTGATCTACCACCTAATTTCCTAATTAGTTTTTATTGGATTTCATAATCGTCATCAGGACACATCAAAAGAAACTCAAAACCCCAGCAAGATTTTTTGCTCTCCTCAACATAATTTTTTTTAAACTCTGAAAATGCCATGTATTCAATTGCAAGTCCCCAGCTGTGAGAGCAACCCCGTTTTCTTTTTCCCTTACATCCCTTGCAGAATCCCTTGGACAGCAAACACTGCACAAACACACCATTTCTCCCATGCGCAGTAACTGATGTTTAGCATTGCACATTTTCTGCATGATCTCCTGCCATTTGTCACACTGCTCTCTCCTCAAACACCTCTCACTTGTAGCACGTTGAACATACTGCAGTACAAGGCAGAGAAAAATGTTGATATAAAAAAGAAAAACTCCATTACTGATAACAATTCTGGTCATTGGCTGTAGAGACTTTTGTTTTCTGTCTTTGATAACTAAGCTCAAGTGAAACATTAAGTGAAACATTGGTCCTATATTTGATGTCTACTGTCACTGCCTCAAAATTAACCAATCACTCTGTATGTTCAACACAGGAAATGTCTTTCAAATGTTGCAAGTGCTGCATGTGAATCCGGATGCCGAAAGATTGCAGGTCAAGCAGCAAACAGAACTTTCCAAAATGTACAGCAGCTGGCCCGGAGTTACTACAAATCTGAATGTTTTACAGTGTTACATATGAGACAGAGACATAGTGAGAACAGAAAGAAGACAAGGCCTTGAGGGGATTTAAAGACAAAGAACATCCAATGTCTTCATTCACATTCACATTTGGGAACATTTACATTTACTGGCATCTGTTTATAAAGAACCAAATCCAAAAAACAACAATGAAGGAGACCACATCAGTGGAATGACTGTCCCCTTGGACTAAAGGCGTCAGCTTCTCTGTAAAAACCTCCACTACGATATGTATTCCCCACAATCCTTGTTCCACCATCTGGTATGTAATAAATGAGAACAGGGGACGAACGTGGAGGTAGAAAACCGGAGCCTGCACATAGACATCCTGATAATTTAAATCACTGCTCTGATGCTAAAACAGAAGCAAGAAACTAGAAGAAGAATTCTAAAACCTTCTGTTTCTAAGCTTAGCTACACTAATTAAATGCTCACTGCCAGATGTTAAACAAGTGATTTTCTGGCTTTTTCTCTTTATTATGGGCCATTTTGTGATAAAACCTCTGGCATGAACTCACCAACACAGCAGCTTCTAAAAGGAGAGTGGAGGAAGAAAATGTGACATCTTACATGCCTCTCGTTGTTAATGACAGCAGAGAGCCAATAAGAGCTGATGAAGCAGATCTAAAAGTAAAATAATTTGTGAAACATTTAAAACTTCATTTAAAACTTCTTATAATTCAAGGTGACGTGCTAATCTGTAAAAAGAAACACTTCATAGTGAAATCTAATAATTATTTCTTAAATAAAAAGATTGAATGTTTTAAAAGATATATTTAATAATCGTTGACCTCTACAATGAGAACGTCCGATACCTATTACGCAGCATGGGCTGTTTTATTGTCACAATTTGAGTATCTGTATAAGCAATGGTCACCACTAATCATTACAAAGTGTTTCTTATGATCCTCATTGTGTGGAGAAACATTTTATATACTTATGAAAAGGTCTCTGCCAGGATGATAATGCTCCGTGGTCATAGGGGATCAGTGGATATTCAGACATGTATGAAAAGTATGTGAACAAAATATGAACCCAGGTTTAGGCATATGGAAGAATTCATAGTTACATTATTAGATAGCTCTATGTCAGTTTGATGAGGAAAAAAAGATCTTGAATTGGATGGCAGCAACACATCTCAAAGAGGTTGGAAAAGACGCCAAAGTGATATGTCACAGCCTGGCTCAATGGCTGCAACAAAAAAAGCGAGCCAGGCATAAGTAATTCTTTACTAAATCAGAATTTATGAAGGAAACATACATTACCAGTCAAAAGTTTGGACGCACTTTCCCATTAAATCCAATTCGAAAATATGTCCAAATCTTTGATTGGTAGTCTAGTAAAACATGCAATGGTCAATCAGTGATTTGGGGCTTTGCATGGATGTGTATGTGAACCAAAAGAGTCCAAACACATGCAGAGCTGGCCAGAACCTAGGTGATCTCCCAGCCCAAGCCTGGGAGGCATGCTGAGGATAAGCATGGGCACACCGGGCTTAGGTGTGGCTCGTGCCACAAATCACCAAACAGCATCTGCAACAATAAATACATAAATAAATATAAATACAATAAATAAATATAAAAAAGTCATGGTGGGGCATTCCCCCACTCACCATAAAACTTAGATTCCCCTTGGGAATCTTTGTCAACAAACTAAATTTAAACTTAAAGCTGAAATGTACTACACAACACTCCCCAAACCACCCAGGAATTCCCCTGTTAGCCAACCCCCTCAACTATGCAAACCAGCAACTCTGGCGCCCAGAGAAGCACTTTTATGGATGACATAAGGGAAAAGGTTTAGAAAGAAAAAAACTTCAGACAGCAAGGTGCTCCAGACAAGAGAACAGCCACAATGCTTGGACCTTCATCTGAACACAAAACGCACGACGCAGAAACAAAGCCCACTGCATTAGTCTTCAATTTCTCTAAAAGCACTAGACCCTGCAGATTGTGTAACTTTTTACAATGCCCAGATATGGGCCAAAGTCTCCTGGATTAACATTGCACTGACCCTTATTGCCATGTCATGCTCCAAGTTAAGGTGGAATGTATAAACCTAGGTTGCATTCAGATTGTGCCGACAAACCAGTGTGTTTCTGCAACACAAACCAACATAGAAGTCTGATTTCCCAGTTTGCAAGGCCAGTCTCTTGACTGTCATCCCATCATCCTCAACAGGCAAGCCAAAGGGTTTTCCTACAGGATTTGGTGTATTAGGGTATAAAGCAGATTCACAAGGCAAAGCTGAGTCAAGTTGCCACCACAAAATCCTGCTCAGAAACCTGCTGCAAAACAGTGCAAGGGTCATGGTGGCATCCTTGAAATGCAGTGTACACATGCTGGAACAAATTAAACTGATCACAGACTAAACAGAAAACAGGCATGCAGTAATGAACACGCATAAATCTTCTTGGAAAAAAAGACACAGATGCTGAAATATATTAAAACTATCACCTGCACAACTTCTCTGGTAGCTGACAATAACCAGGGAAGACTTGGTGAAACCTTTCTAAAGCTTCCTGGCTCCGAGCATGATACACAGACACCATGCTATGATTCACCTCTAGAGGTTTCAAACCTGAGAAAACAGTTACAATGTTTGAACTATGATCACTTTGAATAAATTTTTATTTTCTCATTGGAAATAAACTGGGTCAGTGGCTTTACCAACTTAGCAGAAACTGCATCCAGCTCGTGCTAAGACACATTACACTCCACTTCCAGACTAAGAGAAACTGGAAGAGGAAAATGTAACATCAAATTAGGTTAAATGGAAAATTGGTCACTTTTGTGATTTGTCATGAAGACAACACCACAAACATAGGCTATTGAAAAGCAGGTACATGGAAATCATTGCATTGGATTAAGAACAATTATCAAACAAAATATCCTGTGAACACAATTCACCGTGCCCTTTCCAAGTACAGTTCAAAGCTCAATCATGGCATTTTTTTAACTTGTCTTGTTCTGCATTAAAGCTGAGCAAATTTGCTTTGTCAAAAGGAACTTTATGTATATATGTACCTGAGCAGAGAGGACAGAAAGACAAAAGAAAAGGGAAAGCAAACAGAACACAAGGAGGGACAGAAACACACCAAAAAGAAACCACTGCAATCCAACCACACACTATTCACACACTTGTACAGAAGCAGGCCCCCCCACAGGAAAACAAAATCCACAAATGCCGTGAGCACCGGTGATAAACCAGCAAAATATGAAAATAAATAAAAAAGAATAACTATGTATTTAAACTCAAATCCAAAACCCACACAAAAATAATGAGAACATGGCTGTTTGTGAATAAACCTGAAGGAAGCTCAGTGACTGTGTCATCATGCAGAACATATGGGGGGAGAAGTGCTCACAGAAAAGCGATCATGCTAAGGAGACCCCCTCTATATAAAGGTCATAGACAGACCAGGGAAACCTAGCGAACGTCAGCCCCGAACACAGACCCCAGCCACCCCACTCCCTTAAGCCAACCATTCCAGAAAGTGTCCCATCCGGAGTCCCTTACAGTCAGACAGAACAGGCCCCAGCAGGCTCAGATCAGCAATCACCAACCACCCTGGCACCCCAGAGCAAATAGAACGCTGGCCCACTAGCCCCTAAGAAGTGACCCCACAGCCAAAGGAGCGGGCCAACACCCATGGAGGGCCAAGGCCCCCAGACCACCACCCGGAGGGGACCAGTCCATACCCCAGTGCTCCAGTTGCCCATCCTAGGAATCAGCCATCCACCCTCTAACCCCGCCCCTCACACACACACATACATAATAATGATCTATTATAATAATAATAATAATAATAATACACAACATACATCCTTATCCTCTGTCCCTACATACACGCTTCATACCCAAACACGCACTCACACTGTCCCATCCATAAAAACCCATTGTCAACCAGCTCCACCACTCACACACCTACAAACACCCACACACTCATTCCCTCCATCTCTCTCTCCACCTGACCACTCACTCCCCCACCCACCTACCCGTCCCCCTACCACCACACGCAGTCAGTCATGGCATCTACTTTTGTGGACCAAAGCTTGTTCAAAACTGAAGCCAAACAGAAAATCATTAGGTGGAAACTGACATTTCTAATTGTTGTTGGAAATCATTGATGTTGTGTCATTTGGACTAAAGAGAAAGAACATTTAGCTTGTTGCAGGTGCTTAGTTCAAAGCCTGTGTTTCTGACATTATGCATTTTCAATGAGTAACATCTTTAAACAACATGTGCAACCATGCATTCACCCAAGAGCGGCTGCTTTTGCATCACTCTTCTTATGTCACTGAATTAATATTTTACATGTACTTTGCAAATGAATGTAGATGACAACAACACAAAAAAACACAAGTGTTCAAACTTGCAATTTTAGAATTTTCTTATAAACAGCCAGGGAACTTGGATGTCATGTCACCCTTATGCAGTCCTAAGGAATCCTCTGGTGTAGGTAGATAACAATCCAGTTATATATATGAAAAACTTTCATTTTACAGAATTTTAAACACGTGGAAGATAAAAAGAAATTTTCTCTGCCCCATTCTCCTCCCATGTTTTCTTCGGCTTTTATTGCAATATTTCACACAAATCTCAGCTAAAAATAGATCGTTCCAGCCTGAAGGGCCTTTAAATGACCTCACCGCTTGCATCACATCAACCTTAGTTCACAGCGAGGTGTGTAACAAGGGTCCAGGAAAGCAGAACAAACTTAAATCCCAGTGAAGATGTTTTTGGCCTTGATCAGCGTACCCATCGATCCCTGGCTGATTCCCACTCAGATACGTCTTATTTTATTAGTGGCTTCGGCCTTCTGCCGCCCCATTCCGCTGTGATCAATACTAGCATGGGGATGGCCCTTATTTTTCACTTTTAGTGCCTTAACGCTGTTTAACCGTGTCACCTGATAAACGACAGGCCCTCCCCAAACACTGATTTCCTATTGATTTCTCCCTCATTCAGCCATCCCTTCCTTCGTCACTCTCCCATTGTTTTTATCTCCAGTTATCTCCTCTCTCCTGCCTCTATAGCTTGACCCCACACCATCCCCCAGATGGAGCCTGGGTCATCTCTCTCCTTCTATCTCTATGAGAAAGAATAAAAAAGAGAATGGTCCAATTTTATGTTTTTACATACAATAAGTGAAATACTTCCAGACAAAATGATAGTTTTGTATTAAAAGTTTGTGCTTCTCATTTTCCATAATTACCCACCAATCAGCAAAAACACAAACAGTAGTGAAGACCCATTTGTGTGCATGATTGACCAAGCTGGATGCAGAGAGCACCATGCAACAGATGTTATAACAACGTGGATGCAGACAGCTCCATCCATCATCCACTGAAGTCCTGTTGATCGAAGCACGGTTTGGATCGTTGAGGAGAAAGGCTCTCCGAGTTCCAGCAAGGCAATATACAATCCACTTACATTCCTCCTACTGGACTATAACTATATAAACACATCTGGTACATATACAGTAGATGACGAAGTTAATATGGAAAGAGATTTACTGCAAAGAGGAAAAAATAGAATTATGATGATGAGAGTGAATTAAATAAACTGCATGTAAATATTAGAAAAACACTCATTTAAAAATGAACGCTTGGCACGCTCTCTGCCTACATTGTTTCAACTACAGCTCAAAAACTACATTATTTATGCAAAATTAAACCCAATTCTATTCCCGCCTAGTCTGACTCATCCACTCAGTTACTCCTTTATTGATCTCTCATCTAAAGCACTTGTGTAAATCCAGTCACTCCTTCCAGCTTTAAGGCCATTAATGCCATTAAATTTTGGTCCCTTATCACAGGATACTTGGAATGCGTCTGGTTGAGCTTACGATACTGGCTTAATCTCCTAAATTCACATGGTAATACCATATTGTGTTTAAGTTTTGGCAAGTAAAAGAATAAAATAATTGTGTTTTTAATTAAACATATTTTATATGTTTCTACATGCAGGGTGTTTTGCATTAAGTAGTCAGATTTTGAACATAATTAGTAACCTGTAAAATAATTATATACACAGTTTTAATTGAGCACACTGACAAGCTTGACACATTTTGCTGCTCATTATATGAGCTTTACTTTTTTGTGTTATGGGTCTGTGGGCCTATTTATTCATAGATTCAAAAAACAAGTTTAAACCAGACAGAGACTTGGAGTCAATAAATTTCTGGATTTGACAATAAGGAATTCTGTTCTCCGATTTTACTAATTAAAATAAAAACAACAATATGTTCCTGATAAAAGATGAAAACAAACTCCCTCCAATCTACACAGTGAAATAGATTCTGCAGTCAGGTGAAAGGTCATTACTAATGAAAGTGACTTACTGGCATTCTGGTGAGAATGTTCACATTATATCATGCACTTGGTTTCAGATTTATGGTCAAATACTTCACACTAAACTGATGTGATAAATTCTGAATTACAGTGACTGAGCCCACTATGTTGTTATCATTCATTCATTCATTTTCTATACCATTTAATCCAACTCAGGGTCATGGAGAAACTGGAGCCTATCCCACCAATTAGCAGGTGAGAAGCAGGACAGGTCTTTGGTCCATCCTGCTCAAATTAGCATTATGTGCTTTTTTAATGCATTACAACATTACACATTTATCAAAGTTTGCATCATTTATTTCTCCTTGAATGGTGACATTTAACTTTAAATAAACAGCAGATTTAAAGTGTTCACTTTGTGTCAGATTGCGTCGTTCAGAAAATAATTCCCCTCCTTGAAGAGACTATTTATCAAAGACTAAACTGGTATCTTCATGTGTCTTTCCAACAGGTTCATGTTATTCAGACGAGTCCAGTAAAGAAGATAATCTAAGTTCATTTTTGGTTCTGCAGTTAACATCCAGTTTCATGAATTAAAATAGTAACTATGGTTGGAAACAACCCAAGGACGCGTCCACCCAAGACCTGCTGACTCATATATAGCTCTTTTTATCCAAGCCAATTAATATCTTACATGTACTTTGCAAATATATGTGCATGAAAATAACTCAGCAAAACCTACTGCTCAAAACACAGTTTTATTTACCTAAAAACAGTCTGGGAACTTGGATATATCCATGCAATCTGAATAAGTAAACCAACATCATCTGTTACGGAATCCACTTGTGTGACCTGGCAATTTTTTATTAGCGTACCCCATCCACTCTTTAACAGTGGGTTAAGTGATAAATTGACATTTACAGCATGGCCTGCCAAGTAACACTGAGCACAGAGCACACTGAGAAACTGGCCGTGAAGTAATAAGTGAATGGGCAAGAGGTTTTCTATTAACACAAGGGGAGAGGAGTAAGAGAGGTTGGGGTGACATGAAGACCATTTTCCTGAACAAAGCTACTCTGCGTTTAACAGCTGCTGCCTGCAATACTCCTGTTGAAAGGGGATCAGGCAGAAGCCACGGAGGAGCTTGAGCACCAGCTAGTGGTGTCGGAGTTTCATTGTCGAGATAGTTCTTACCAAACACATTAATCATGACCAGGGGAGTGTAAAATTCAATCGGCTCCTTCCATCCATTTCATGTGAAGCAGACTGAAGGCCGGCCTTGTAGTGCCTGAGAAAGGAAGGATGAAAAAGGGTGAAAAAAGAAAAAGGAGCTCCCTACACTTCATCAGAACCCCTACTTCATAACAAATGGAGTGTCTCTCTGGCGGAGGAGTGCCATCAGAAACACGCGTTCTCTCTATCCATTTAATTCCGGCAGTGGAAGAAGGGTCAGGGAGGGAGCAGTGGGTGCGTGTTCTGCTCTCCGCTCGCCGCTTCTCCAGTCACACAGTAAACTACCTTTTAGGAATTGTTTCTCAATAAGAAATGATCAGTCCATTTATCTGCACCAGGCGGGCCTGTCTCCTCACCCAGACCTCCAATATTTTTCGTTTGACCTGATCAGGGCTATAAACTAGAGCGAGACACTTTCAATTTGTCACCCTGGGAGGCCTCTGCAAGTCTCATGCTACTGATTGCTTCCACCCTCCCAAATGTGAAAATTCCTCCACTACTTCAAATCTCTTTATGTTAAACGCTGTTGGGTTTTTTTCTTTTGCCTACATAACTGCTGGTATAAAATCAGTGTGTTTTACCCAGAATATGATGGGCTTTTTGTTAGAATATGTGAAACAACTATGCTAAATTGCTACGTTTATTGCGAATTACATGACCAAGGAGGTCCTAAGAATAAACACAAGTGATAAAAAATCATTTTCTAAATATGATGCTATGGTAAATATAAACTAAGTCTCTTAAAAACCCACAAACCTCACACATATACATAAATTGCATATAAAGTATGAACTACTTAATTAAAAATGAAGAGAAAAAACAACCAAAGCAATGACTGATTATTCACTGAGTAGAGAAATATTAACCACTTTGTTTTCTATCAAAACATGTATAAACTTTGTACAGGGGGTAATTACAATTCACACATGACTTGCTTTCCCATCAAGCCCTTTAAAGCAGTTAAACATTCTTTGAATTGAATGGAACATGTCAATGATTTTTTGACAGCCCTGAAATATGGGGATGGACGTTCAAGCACATATGCACAACCTGTTCAAACTGCTGCCTTGTTCGAGTCACATGCATGCAATTAATCACTGATACCTCCGGCTGTCACCTCACATTCATGTGGTTACACAACACCAATGGGCAACTGAGTGGAACTGAAAAACACATGTAGTGATGTGGCCTTAGGTTTATTTTTGTCCTACAAGAAGTCTTCAGGTAGAAAAAACTTATATATGCTGAGATACACGAACCACAACTTTAGTCACCGTACTTCAGTGGCTTCCCTAAATAATACAATAAGACTCAAGTCAAAACATTGTTGCACTGTAACCAGAGGAAATTTCCATAAACATATGTGCTGGACTGGGTACCCATCCAGGGTGTTCCATGTCTTTTTCCTGCTAATTGCTGGGATAAGCTCCAGCAATTAGACCCTGACCCTGGATTTGACTAAGTGCAATGAATGACTGAATATCCAAGTTTGTTTAATGCACAATAAAACAAAACATGTTAAGACTTATTTGATCCATTTCATAATACTTTGGATTTTCAATACATTTTCTTCTCAATTCTGTTCTGCGCTTCAACTTTCTTTCATGTTGCAACAAACAGAGGAATATGATATATGTAATCATTGCATTGCAAAACTTCTACCAGTAAAAGCTGTAAAAATATTCATGCAAAGAAGCAAAGAATTTCTGGTTACATGCAGAGGCGCTTGCTTTTTTCAAAGTTGTATGGTCATTTCAGCAAGCACATTATAAATATAGACTCCAGATTCATTCATTAAAAATAAACCTTTCCACATTACCTGTATAAACTTGTCACAGCTGTTTTGTCCTTTTTATCTCGAACTGCTTATCATATCTACATTTGCAGGTTAGGCAAGAAGAACTGCTAAACATATTCTAGTGTTAATACTTATTGTATTAAACAAGTCACTTTATTGTGTAAAATATCAGGGAGAGGCAGTGTTGCCTATTACTGGATAGTAGTTGAATACTACGAAATAAGGGATTTTCCAAAATGTTTTCTGCAATTCTAGGCATTAATATAAAAAATGAAATCACTCTTGTTGCCTCCAATAGCATCCTAATTGTATATTTGTGGTGTTAGCCAGGTTTAAATGTATATTTCCAAGGATATTTTCAGTAATAGAGTATCGAGAGTCCATTTATTGTTTTTTCTCTCTCTGTAATATAATGAGGTTTTGGGATTTTTCTTCCAGTACAACCTACAAGTAACAACCCGACTTGTAATGTACAGAGTTTTAAGACAAAAAATGGTTAAAAAAAAATGTATAAAGTCTATTGATTTTCAAAAAGATTTACCACATGTTTGTATGGAGGTCCAAACTGAGTCCAAACTTTAACCTTTATTACTTGTGTGTGGTTGTGGGTGTGTGTGTTGCATAAAACACCAGACATGTGGTTATTTCCAGTTTTATAAAGCACAAAACTTTAAATAAGCATAAGGTTTTTGAAATAAGGTTAATTAATTAGGCAAATATTTTGCTAGATAAACAATGAAAATCCAAACATAATGTCAAAAAAGCATATTGTGTATGTTTCACATCAAGTAACCCTACCATAAATTCAGTTTATTAGCTTTGAGGCTGGTAGGAAAATATGAAACACAATTTGTTTAGTAGCTGGTCGATTTTAAACTAAAACATGCAATAGGGTGATAAAATGTTCTAAATAATCATTATTCTGCTGAAGCAGATCCTTGATGCCTCCACTAAAGATCCCAAGGTGGCTAATTCCTCATTTTCCTTTAAAATATCCATTGATAAATTAATAATAATGAGAAACATATTTATTACACAGCTGTAAAAGGGATAATGAGGCCAAAATCATTATCAATGTGCTCACCCTTTCTGTTTCCAGTGATTGAATGAAGTAGTTAAACACATACTTTCATTGATCATCATCCAGTGGTGAAGTCCTCTGTAAGAGTGGAAAGTTTGGTATATGTTGGGTTGTCCTTAAAAACTAATATCATTAATTTACCATAATGTTATTGAAAAATAATAAGAGGTACAAGAAAAACACATAAATTAAGCCAACAAAATAAAGAAGACTGGTTAAAAATATTGCTGCTATGGTTCCACAAGCTGCTTTCCCATTATGTAAACCATAGCATGCTAATAGATTATATGTTTTTGGGTCGTGTGCTGTTGTTTTTTGTTTGTTTCTACTGCTTATATGAAATATAGTGTACTTTATATTTTATAGTTGCATATAATCATAATGTTGCATTTTCACACGAACAGGCGAATGTGCTGATGGAGATACAATATAGGACACTTGACAGATAAGAGTAAACCTTAATGTATAATATTTAATTAACATGTAATTGATAGGGTCATTTCCTGTTATAAATTATAACCAGAGATTAATTTAACAAATGTCCTTATAATAAATAGTTTAACATTTTTTCTAATATATTCTTGAACACATATGCAGCTACAGCCCTGCACACTATTCTGCTTGTCTAACAGCAAAAACTATTTACAGGATACACACCTTTTAATAAGAGAACCAATGGATACCTGTAAAAACTTCCACATCGAGATGATCATATTAATGAGGGATACATTATATAGTGCAACAGCTACCCCCCCTGACAAACATGTGCACTGCATGAGACACTAAACTGAACTAGTTGAACAAAACAACAAACCATTAAGTGTATGACAGTAAGGCTTTATTTACTAATGTCAGGAAGAAACAACACTTGACAGTTTTCTCAGAGGTAAGCAATTACACGGGTGGACAGATCACTGCTTCAGCTGCATACATATAGTATTTGCACAAATGAAGTCTGTCCATTTGCAGCATTTTTAACTCAAGATCTTAAGTGAGTGGTTCTACATCAGAGTATCATTTAACATGCAAGTTAATTCACTTGTAAATCTATTTAATTTGAGTGCATCTACCCATCTAGTGTAGCATATTGTTCTGCTGTGTGTTTATAATTTCATTATAATTTCACTGTTCCATCCTAAAGAACAAGATCTACGGAAAAGAAAAAGAAATAGTCTGGCAGATGTAAACTTTGGTAGTTGTGTTCTTAATAGTTTCAGAGTACATCCTAGCAGAGAACAAGTACAACAAACCCGAGAATAACCTGTGCACTGACACATTCAGGGCCTGATTGAATTAAGTCATTCAAGTATGAATGTATAGAGGATTACATAGGATGTAAATTGTTCAATAGGAGGCTGAGTTTCCTGATCTTTTACAGTGGTAGAAAATGCTGATGGGGAGAAAAAAACAGGTAGAAAGGAGCTAAAACTGAGAAACCATAAGAGAAGCATCTATGGTCACCAGTGATGGCTGAAATTAGAATGAAAAATCCTATTTCATTTAAATTTTGGATGCAAGGCTTGATTTTTTTGTTTGTTGTTCCTCACAGCAACAAAGTGCACTTCATTCTTGGTGTCACAGCTTTTCATTTACAATATTTGGGTGTATTTACACATTTCATTTGAAAATAAAATGTGAAACAGACCGATAAAAAAACTGGCACAGTGGTAACAAGGCCACTTATATCTGGCTGTACTGTAATAAAATGTGGACACCGAATGTAAAACAAGGACTTGAAAGCAATGCCGTTCTTTCACAGTATCAATAATAAAGAATCTCAGGTTGAATGTTGCGTAAATTCATGAATAAACAACAATCTGTAAGACCAAACAGTAACTATAGGATGTCGGGAATAAATTTCAGGTCAAGTAAACAGATGAAGACAAAAAAGGCACCCGGGTACAGGGTGAACAAATAAACTAAACAAAATGAGTCCCTCAAAGAGAAACATCTTCTCAGTCCACTGTAGTTCAGCATTATCTGCAAAAGGACATGATACAGATTTTAGAAATACAGGAGGGTCCTGTATCCCATGACCAGTTCTTGGACCTGAGCCTGCCCTTATTATGGTGTATATACATACAAATGAACTACATGGTCATGCTTGAATAGACACCAGTCAGGCCCAGCCTGGCCTCATCTCACAATCATTACCACATATCAAATATAAACTACATCACAGCCGAAAAGCAAGAGACAAGTGCTAACACCAACACTAAAAATATACCACTTTGTCATGTGGTAGCTTGGCCACAGTGTAGGAGGAGTTGTGCAGGTGAACATGAACAATAAATATATACTGCATCTTTATTTACAATTAAGTAGATAGGGGCACAGTGGTACATTTGTCTTCCTGTCTTATTGTGGTGTAATGATGGTGGATTTAGAGGACTCTGGATCTCTTGCTGGCCAGTGAACCATGCTAAAACCAAAAAACAAAGCAGACAGTGAGCCATCAAGTATACAGAAGCAAAGAGTTTTTCAACAAATGGCTTGGCAAAACCAAGAGACTGGAAATGAGTTTAAATGAAGAGGCTTCCTGTTTTCTCTCCCTTTTTCTTTTTTACCTTAGCTTGTTTGTAAAAGTGAGGGGCCAACTCCACCAGCCAGGATGACTCAACAGCAGTCACATCCCGCATGTAGTATTTTGAAGTCTGCACTACTTCATTAAAGACAACCCTGTAAAGGAAAAAAGTCCCAAAAATCCACTCAAACTATGCATATGTGTGTACATGTGCAATTATATCACACGCAACACACAGACAGTAGCAACACTGTGGCAGCTCAATGAGCATAGATTATGTACTGACCACTTTGGAGGTTTCTCTCCAAACAGCACAGAGTTGGGGTGGATGTGTAGCTCGAGATCGTCTCGTAAAGTCCTGGAAATGCAAAACAATAATCAAAAATACTTCTTTAAATAAATAACGTAAAAAAAAAGAAAAAAAGAAATTTATTTGCAGGAATTAACATTTACTGAAACAGTGATAAACTGTGAAATGCCCCCCCTCACCTGTAGGAACCAGAATGATGAATGCGTGCAGCATTAGCAAAGAATCCAGACACTATGCACTTCAAGATCACATCTGGATCACCTGGTTAAACACACACACACACACATTATTAGCTCCTTCTACATAGGAGCTAATTAGCTCACATGCTTTTGTGTTCAGTGTAACTGTCACTGCACAGCTGACGCATAATGAGAATATGGACATACCCTCACTGGAAGTCCGCGGCACTTTGAATTTGTTCATGAGACGCCGAAGCTGCTCGCGTACAGTCACAGCCCTCAGCAGACCCTTGTAATTGAGAAAATGTTCCTGACACCACTGAGAGCTCTTCTGGTGCTGCAGGAAACACGAAGAAAACAAGTCGCAAAGCTTTGTTTAGAGTGAACTTTGCCAAAGTTATGCAAGTTGGCAACAGCCCCAAGTGTTTGCTTCCACTGTCTGTGCACACAATACCTTAATGAATGCTTCATACACATTCAGCATGGTGAGGTGGTCTCCTTCAGCAACAGCAAATTTCCTGTGCTCGCGAGCCTGCAGGGTGAGAAGGGTGAGATAGCAAAAAAGAAACATTGTTATGCTGATTAAGCCTTTCTGCTAACAATACAACATGCTCTGTTTTTACTTACAGCAACTTTCTTCTGATTGGGCGGCACAACAAATATGTTCTGAATCTGCATCATTGCTGCTATGGTAACAACCTCTTTGGAGCAGCCGAAGTTTCCTGACTCCAAGAGCATCTTGGCGAACATGGGACTGAGAGGAAACTCAGCCATCCGCACACCCATTGGATCAGTCAAACGGCCATAATGGTCCAGGCCTGCCAAGAAAACAGACAGGTGGTGAGGATGCTGCATCCTATGCATGGATAACTTGGTGCTTGCGCACACAGAACTGTGATCATTAGTCTTATAGCTTAAGCACAGATTTCCTTTTTACTTAATCCTACTGCTGACCACGTTGCCGCTTACCTCCTAGAGCATAAAGAAGCTCCAATGCCTGAACCATGGTCTGAGCTGGAGGAGGCTGTTAGAAATATAATAAAGGAAATGTGTTTACTCTATTCACTGTAAAAGATGAAATGCATGTAAAATCCAGCATACATGAAAGATTAGAACTCAGACAATGACAGTAATATGCATACATTTGTCTAAATAAGAGGCCATTTCCGTTAATAACAATGTCAAACACAATTCCTTTTACACTGGGTGAAATGTTACAAGCAATGGGACGAAAAGCGACTCACAGAAAGGAAGTTGAACCGCAGCACATTGTCGATGCCTAATGCTTTGAGCTGCAGGATGACCGGAGCCAGATTGGTGCGCTGCATCTCCGGCACAGTAGAGGCAGGGAGTTTCTCAAAATCTTCCTCTGATGTGAGAAAAGATTAAAAAAAGGAGGATTAAGAAAAAAGTGGGAAGTAATATTTTGGAAATTTCATATATTAGCTTAATTACCTTACTCTTAATTAATGTCTAGCTGAAAGGTCTGATCATAAGGCTCCTAAACTGATGTCATTGTGACCTTTAGTAAAACATCTGCAAGGCCGGCGTCCTTCCATCAGGGAAATGTTTAGACAAGACCCCTATTTTATCTGTCATAAGAACAGGCTCCAGACTGACGCATTAACTGAAGTGCTTAAACGAAGGTGTCTCTAAATGACTAGGGAGAATAGTTTCGGACTTCTGTGTGACAACGGATCTCTGGAGAGATTCTCCCTGGGTTAGAACCTCGTACCATGTCTGTATGTCTTAATGTATTGTCTCACTTCATGTTTCAATGTTTAATGTATGTTCCACTTCTTTTATCCTTCATTATTAAATTCATATTCTTCTCAATCTAAAGAAACCAGTGTCCTCGTCCTTGACAGGAAAAACGGTCCATTACAGTAAAAAAATTGTTTCTGCGACATAAATATTAATGATGGATAATTCCTATCAGATGCAACTCTTAAAGACTTCTAATCTATTCCTGTAAGCTCAAGACATACCTGTGTATAGTCTAAAGCATTTCCCTGGTCGGTTTCGTCCAGCTCTCCCAGCCCTCTGGCTGGCTGAAGCTTTGGAGATGGGAGTGACCACCAGGGACTCAATGGCAGTGCGAGGATTGTAGGCTCGCAGCTTTACAAACGCACAGTCAATGACAAATACAATTCCATTTATAGTGATGGAGGTTTCAGCGATGTTAGTGGCTACCACAACCTGGAAAGAAACAGAAAACACTTTTTTCACTCTCAGTCAAGTCTTTTTGCAAAAGTTATGGGGATTGTTTACAAATATGTAGATTGTGATATAAAAAATACCATAAAAATATGGTATGGTCTCATTTTCTGATATTTTCTCATTTTCAAAATTTCAAGAGCACAAAAGAAAACGCGTTTACCTTTCGGACAGAAGGGGGAAGCCGATCAAAGACCTTCATCTGCTCGGCATACGGTAAACCGGAATACATGGGCAAAATTCTCAGGTGTTTCTTCATGCCGTGAAGCCGCGAAAGAGATCTAGCCTGATCTTGCAGAAGAGACGCCACCTTCTCTACCTCGTCCTATTCAGTGAAGAATAAGCACAGATATGTTTGGTGTGACAGAAAATCCAAAGCATGCAATGATGCTGCATTCATTGAACCTACTGGTGTATGAATTTGAGATAAGCCAAAAAGGAAAGAAAGCTAACCTGGCCAGTGAGAAAAGCAAGAACATCCCCATCCTCCTCTGTCTCATGGATCTTCATCACTGTCTCCACTGTGGCTTTTACATAATCTGGAACGGGGCTGAAAGCAAAACACAAACACATTAGGGGTTGAAAGAAATGTGGAAGTTGTAAAACATAATATGGTTTGATGTCTGTGTGCAGATTACCTGACAGTGTAGAAGATATCCACAGGAAACGTGCGGCCCTCTACTGTCAGGATCCCACATGTGTCCTTGTTTGGATCCTCAGACTCGTTCAGGTTGAAGAAGTCGTGAAATTTCTTCAGATCACAGTAAAATGACACTTTTACAACAGATTTAGAAAGTTTTTTATGCATTTCCCAACTACAACTAACATATAAATGAGTCCAAACAAATATCTTTATAAACATTTATGCTAAACTAAATCTGAGACGTGAGAAAGTTGACAACTTAGAAACAGTTGTTCATGTAAGTTTGGATGTGTAGATGAAAGTACAGTAGATGTCTGATATGGCATTTCAGCTGACTTGCTTAATGCTGAGCACAGTGGTGGCCTGATTGTGTCTATCTATCATCCTGACGCCCGCGTTCCCCATGTCTGCCTTCGTTGATCTTTTCTCACTATTCAAGCATATCTGTTCATCTTAACGATGCTGTCACCTTGGCATCAAGAGTTGCAGAAGCCACAATCACCCTCAGGTCTCGCCGCTTCTTCTGAATCTGTTGCAGAGTAAAAGAAAAGCATAAGAAATGTGTGAGAATGTGAAACTTTATTGGACAGTGACAATACCATCTCAGCCTCCTTTGGTGTCAGTAATCGGGTGCGCTGGGAGGCTACTATCTCCTGCCCTGTGTAACCTGGACATGGATGATTTGTCCAACACACTAAACACCTGTAGAACTGGATGTGCGGTTGGTAAGAGTTTGGTGAATCCTTTCATGTATGCTGATGACTTGGCCCTACTTTCTCCTAGTAGTGCTGGCTTTCAGTCGCTGCTGAATGTTTGTTCTGACTATGGACTGAAGTTTGATGTAAAATCTAATGCAAAAAAGTAGTGTTGTACTTATTTGTTGAACCAAAGAGGATAATAAAATGTGTTTCCCTGATTTTTATTTGTCTGAACAAAAGTTAAGTGTCTTCTCTAAAGTTAAATATCTAGGTCACTTCATCACAGATCAGCTCAGTGATGATGATGTATATGGACAGTATCGCACGCTGTATGCCCAACCTAATATTTTGGCTCCGAAATTTCACATGTTCAATGTAAAAATCCAACTCTTCAGAACTTACTGTACACCTCTGTACCCTGCTCCATTGTGGAGTAAATATAAGAGAGCCAGTTTACAGAAGCTTAAAGTTGCTTATAATGAAGAGCCAGTTTTTCATTCACTCATGCTCATGTCAGCACCTTTCAGACACTAATGACAAATTAGATGTACAGATTTATCTGTCGCTTAAATAACTCTGAAAACAGCCTTGTCCTGATGCTGGTGAATCCAAATTACAGTACAGTGCATTACCAGTCTCTGTGGAAACACTGGTATAAATGTCTTTTATCATTTTTGTTCTTGATGTTGTGTTTGTCATGATTTTTTATGGACCTCGAGTCTGACAAATAAAGATGATGATGAATCTAAGCTGATATTACCTTCTTAAGCAGACCAATGGCTATGTCCGTATAGAGGGTTCTCTCGTGGGCTTCGTCTAACATTAACACACTGAAGTTGACAAAATAAAGAGAAAACAAGCCATAAATAAC
>JBAMHX010000015.1:10737742-10768440 GCA_037177515.1 Pseudomugil tenellus
TATACTATTTTACACATTCCATATATCCCGTCCCTTTGCTTAGTGGGAATCCCTGAAATATCTGTTGTTCTCATCTTTGTCCAGCAGAGAGAATTAGTAAGGAGTCACCCCATTTACAGCCTGCCATTGTCACATACTCTGTAAGCGGCATATTTCTGATTTCTGTGCAAATACTTACCAAGACTGTAATATATCAAGGTGAGACCTTCTCAAGCCCTCTCGAGAACATGAGATGTGAGATACAGCTGGGGAATTTCTGTTTCTCTTTCAAGTCTTTAAGTTGACCCACTGACTCATTCAGAAGGATGCGGGGGATGTGTTAGACTTGCATATGTATCAAACTGTACACATGCATAATCAACAGTGTAATGGAAAGTAGGAAATTAGCCCAGAACAAACTGCATGTGACGTGTACTTAACATCTAGTTGAGTTTAAATGTTTTAGTTTAAAAGTTTAAATGGCCTTACTACCATGTGGAGAACTTTATCTGCTATCATGCTACTGTAAAAATCAAACGAGAAAGGGTTGAAAGTGATCACATGTCCTCTAGCTGTTTGCTGCAGAGCAGCTTTCTGCAGCGATGCACTGGGACATTGACCTGGGTGGTTTTTGGGGTCTTTTTAATGGTGACGGATGTGAGTGGTTTGACTCTTCAGTTGTTCTCAAGAAGTATGAGACAATCAGAAACTATAGACTTGAGATAAAGACTTGCAATAAAGTGTTAGCTTTCATGTTAACATAGGAATTTGTTTTTTTCTGAACGACTGATTGAAGAAGTCAAGTTTGCAATAAAATGGATGTGATCTCCATTATAGTATGCAGATAAACATCAAAGTAATATTTTTCTAGAATCTCACATTCACATAATAGCAATTGTGGGATCTGCTGCAGCTAATTCTGATACATTTATGCCATCCATCCATTTTCTATACTGCTTAGTCCAATTACAGGGAAGCTGCACTAAAATGCTTAAAAAGATGATAAAAAGATGAAAGATTTTTGATCGTCCAAGAAGATGATACTGTAATTCATAGGTCAACTGAATTGTTTAATGAGTATGTAAATTATGGAAGTCCTTAAATCACGACTTTCACAGATAAAATATTTCAACTTGTTAAACACCTAAGGAGATTGTGTTCCAAGGTTTTTGATAGCGCTTTCCCATGCGATCAAAAAACCTGAATCTTGTGCAGGAATCATCTTCCATGTCTCCTGCAGAGTTCCACTTGGCAAAATAAATATCTTTCAAGATCTTTCATGTTTTTCTTTTTAATTTGTCACTTTGTGACTTAAGACTTACCTGTTTTCATTGGCTTTTAACACACCTTGAGTTGTTGACACTTTTATATTTTTATTTCTTATATTGTTTTAATTAATTTATTGTTGTATTATTCGTAACTTTTATTGATTTTTGTAGTACATTAGTTTATTGCTTGTTGTGACGTTACTCTGCCTGGGATTGTGTACTTTGGTCAACTCTGTTAACAGTGCTCAATAAATACAGTTAAATTGGATTATCTTTAGATGCAGTGTATCTGTTTGGTTATAGAAATGAAGCAAGTATTCACATCAGGTAAAGATAGAGTAACATCATTCTGCAAATGTAATAGTGAAAGCTCTGCATTAAGTAGATGTCAGTACCAAAATGTTTCAAGTTGCAGAAGTGGAAATACTTGATGCAAAAAACAAACGTGACTGGGTAATGATTTATAATGCATTATAGAAAAACCATGGTATATTCATTCATTGTTTTCTTTAGGCTTGGGCTTAATCAGCTGATTTCCTTCATTGATGTCCTCATGGTTTACAAAACATCATAACGAGTGCTCCCGTTTGCCAGTAGTTGTTCATTGTCAATTTAGATAATTACTACGTACTTTTAAGAGTGCAGGTTACTTGATTAAAGGAAGGGTAGTATGATATATGATAAATGACAAAACATGGTTCCAAAAATGTATACCGCTGTCAGATCTCAAACTTGAGGAAGAGACAGTCTTTAAGAAGAAAATAAGCAGCAGATCTCTCTCCTCATATGTCATATGTCTGACACATCGAAACTTCATGCAGCAGATGAATATGTGCATGTTTTTCAGTATATTACAGCATTCTCTGCTTTGTTGGCTTGGGGTGACTTCAGGATAACTTTTGGGGCGCTGTCGCTTTAAGAGGTTACCTGGGAGATGGACAGGTGTGAGCTGCTGAAACATCACGTTTAAGAAGAACTGAAAGCGTTTCATACCTCACTGACAACCTCATTGAAATGGCTTTCCTCTTGGGTCAGTTTAGGGACTGGGTTTCTGACTCACTTTTGCTCTCCTTTCACAGCGGAGCTCGAGCCCTCACGCCAACTCAACCGTCAGTGACGTCTGCGTCACGTGTGCGTCTCTTCCCTCGGTACGTCCGTCGTATTTTCCTCCCCTCTACTGCCTGCTTAAACACTGGGAGACAGTCGAAATAAACAAGCGCAAAGAGAGGTGTTCGTTGTTGGGACCGGTCTGGCTCCGGTGTCACGCTTATCAGCAGCCGATGGACGGAGGGGTCGTCCACCTATAAGTTACCATCAGTGAAACCCAACCTCCCGTCCGTTACTGTCTCCTCTGAACCCGTTTTATTACTAACTTTTGTAATACCTGCGCTGCATTCACTGAGCTCCGACGAAAGCGAGGTGAGTCATTATTACTCCTGTTTTACCTTTCTTAAACTTGTGCAAGCTGGTGTGAAGCCTCACCTTTGCGGGTTTTGGCTCAGCAGCTCTGGCCAGCTGCATGTCGCCTGCTTAAAATGGCGACAGCCAAAAGGGGGGGGGAGAGAATGTAGTTTTTTGGGGGGGTCTTGCCTCTTTCTTCCACGGTAACACTGTTGGTAACGTATAACGCAGACAAGCCCTTTAAGTTGAGGACTCACTGCGCTTAAGTTGAGCGGAAGATGCATCATAAACGGATATGTTTGACGCCGCTGCGCTCATGGACTCAACCATACAGTGCGGCCACTCCGAGACCGATGTTTTAGAAATAATACCGCTGACTGCTGGGAATTATTTACACCGTTATTTTTAATAATTGTCAGAAAAATAATGTATAATTATATTAGAGGCAAATCTCGAACGTAAAGTGATAAAATCTTCATTTCTGTTCAAGAAGTTAGAAATCACTTGGACGCCCAAAGCACACACAGCTAAAATTAGCCATCTGCTTCTTCTTACTTTGATAAAAATGTAAAAGTAATTTACTATGAATAAGTATTTATTGCGTTTTCACTATTTCATAAGGAACTGCTTAAATATTTGGATTCATATGCTTTGATTTAAAATCAAAGTTTACTTTATGCAAAGCATGAGCAGAAAAGGTGGTCCTGCTGTTGCTTAATAGTCACTTGTGAGTCTGTTGCCATGCTCATTTATCATGCCAGTGTTGTCATGGGTGAGTGTGTGTGTCACTGAAGGGATTAGAGCAAAGCTTTCCCAGGCAACTAACTTGTGTCTGGTGTCCACGTGAGTCTCAGGTATAGACACACGTCTTAATCCACCTATCTGTTCTGTTTGTCACCTACAGTGCACCTTCCTCTCCTCCAGCCGGCCATTTTCCTGATCGTAACATTTTAAATAACAGGACTGCACAAAAAAGAAGTCAAAGGTTGAGGAATTGATATGTTTTGAGCATTATTATGATTATCATGTGGCTTATCTTTCTGTACTTCATTGTTTTGCTGTGTTTATAGCAAGTCCACCCCTCCCTTTTTTCATCACCTTCTTATTTTCTTTCTTTCAGGTTTGCTTCTGAGCTATTCCTTTGTTTAAATTGTACAACATATCTTATTTAGTCCTTTTAAAAAATAATTTCACACCCCAGACGCCTCTTTATGTGGCATTTAGTTTTAAACATCTAATAACCCGGTGACTTTTGAGTGTATATGGAAGATTTAATCGACCTTTCATCGGCAACTTGCCCTTTTTCTTTCTTTACCGACCCATGTAATGATTATTTCCTTGCAGATCTCAAGCAGGTAGGACCAAATAGGAAAGGTTTTGAACCTTGTCAGAGTCTTGGAAGGAAAGCGACACAATGCACTCTTGCGTCCAGATCAAGCGCAGGTTCGGGTCAGCTGCGATAGCGGCCTCTTCCTCTGCTTGAGTGATGAACAGCTTGTGGTGTCAGCCATTTTAGGTTGGACAACACAGAGCCTGGTTCTCCGCCATCTTTCTCTCCCTCCCCTCTCAGCAGCCCAGATTTAACACATGCAGCAGCAGTGGTCACAGCAATGCAGTCGCTTGCAACCCACGCAGCCATCCGCTCACTGACCTGGGAGCAGCCCAGATGGAGACTGAGGCATCAGAGGGAATGACACTGTAATTGAGGTTTCCTTATTGTTGCCAGTACTGAGTAAGACTTGAGTTGGTTGCGGTGAGATGGTCAGATGCATATAAGATGTGAGTTTGTTTTAAAGTTTTCTGACAGGAATATGACTGTATTAAACCTTGGAAATGATTGACAGGAGGGGGCTACTGAGAGCTGCATCTGTTAAAAGTGAGACAATGAAATAAACCATTTTTGTTACGATACTAAAAAAAAAAATGTTCCAAAAGATTCCAGATAGTGGATGATGCAAAGGTGCAGATTTGATAATTGACTTTAAGAAGTTGTTTTTGAAACATGTAGTAGTTGCCAGATTTTGGGGCTTGTTTATATTTCCATACTCGTGCAGTAAATACAGGAGCTCTGTTTGACTTGGACTGCTGCAGGCCAAACACAAGGGCTGCAGAGTGCACAGAGACGAGGGCAGCATGGCAGATGTCTGGACAGAGACTTAACAGGAAGAGACGCCATCGGCTTCGACCAATAGCATGCCTTGGAGACAGACAACCACACCTAGCTGAGAGACATGAGCACCGCGTGGAGGAGGTGGTGAAATAGGAGCAGGGCAGGGACTCCAAATACCACTCGCAGGGTTGTGTGGAACAAACAAGCCCCGCTCGGGCCAAGGACTCCGTGGCATAAGAGATGCGAGCGTGTGTTTACCCATGTGCGTGTGCTTCGGAGAAGTAAGCTGGTGGAAGAGAGATTGGGTAGGGGGGGGGGGGGTATGAGGTGGTTGCCATGGGGACAGTAACACACCAGTGGCGCTGCCGACCTGTCTCCCTGGGCCAAACTTGTTCGGAGAGGGAGGAACAGAGGGAACAGTGGTAGGGAGGGAGGGGGAGTGAGAGTAAGGATGTGTGGGGAAGCTAAAAAATGGAGCAAACATGGAAAATCCGGCGCTGTTCACATATATATTTCCAACAAATACATGTACAGAATAACGTTGCACCAACACGCTCAGCTATGTAGTGAGCTGTGGGTTTGGGTGCTATTCTTGTACTCTGACTTAGGCGGGTCGGACCAGGCCATGGAAGGAGGTCACGCTGTGCTACGGATGAAGCAAAGATAACATGCGTGTCACTGGAAGATGTGTGATTCTCGTACACCGTAATAACGGCAGCATCACTACCTTAGCAGGCAAGCTTCACACATAGGCATGCAGGAACCCACCCCCACCCCACACACCACACACACACACACACACACAAGCCGACACCCACCTCCCTTCTCTCTACTCTCAGTCTCACAGGAAACCCGCACATGCAAATACTGACACGCATAACAGACACAAACCCGGCATCACCGCATGGTCAGTCAGAGTATGCACAACATCTTATCAGTCCATGAACTCATGCCAGTGAATCAACGCAACATGTCTGAGATGCACATCTGCTGATTTTAAAAGCGCGGCGTTGTTTGAGGCGCATCACCTGTGCGAGGCCTCTCGGCTCTTGCTGGTTGCTCCTGGTGACTGGTTTTGCATTTCATCTGATTTGTTCACGTTGTTATGGTTCCTGATTTAGTTTTTTTCCACATTAATGGCCACTGGACCTTTGTGTTTGATATGCGTGTGGATAACTGGGACCACTCACTGGCACTTTGCGTGCCCTGCTTTGCCACTGAAACCTGTGTGTGAGGTTGTGTGTGTGCAGACACACCGAGGCTGAACTCCAGGTTACGTCCATTGACAGAACATTCCAGGCTTTGCAGTGCATTGAAGAGAGAGGGAAGCACAGTGTGATCGCAGTTTCGAGCAAGGAGGAGGCTCGGATGTGCGGGGGTTGGCTGGTTTCAGAGGGGGGGTATCAGGGAGGAAAATTCCTCAAAGAAACACCTCAGTGCTTCCTCCACGATAGTTAACACCCCTCCTCACCCCAAACGGCCTACCCATCCCCCACCATCATCTTCCATTCGCTCTCTCTCTCCTCCTGCCTGCCACCCACACCCAGCAGAACCACGTGATAGATGGCTGCGACTGCCCACCCATAAGCCTTTGTGTTGGTCATGTGACCAGCCTGCCTTGGCAGAGCGGTGCCCCCTGATGCAGAACTGAATGGCAGGAGAGTAGGAGCGGTGCGCGGCGGCCCAAGCAAAGGGCACTTACTCTCTGTAGGAGGTGGGGGGGCCGTGGCAGGAGCATCACGTTCCCTCACAGTAGCAAACTTCAAATATCTGTTAACCCCTCACACACCCATCCAAAGAGAAAGATACTCTGGTTTTACTCCAAAAAGCTGGAAAAAAAATCACTAATTAAAAAAAAAAGAATCTGACTTTGAGTACGTTAGACATGAAGCTTTTTTAGATTTTATTTTTTATTTCTCATCCAAATCAGGACTCCGGCTCCTTCTGGTCTCCGTGTGTGACTAAATGAATTCTTTGAACCTTCTGTCACTTCACTTCTCAATGGGGGTTAACTGGGCACTGAGCTAATGTACCATAACCTTTATGTGGCAAAATAAAGATTCATGTCTATTTGCGAGTAAACCAGATGCCTATCATTGCTCAAGTTATACTTAATATGAGAGAAGAAGATCTATTGAATTAAAACTTCAAGGTTTGCTGTACATCCTTTCATAGATGTGGCGTTGCTGCTGCAGCCTTGTGCTTTCAAAGCTTTAATCAAGTTTGATATGTGCATTAAGCTGCTCTGTTTATGATTAGAGGAGTGAGAAGAGTTTATATTTGGACTGCTTACCATTCACATATTGTGTTTTATCCTTGGTAAATACTTATATCTGGTGTTAGTTACACCTATTTATTGAAACTGTAGTATTTTTCTGTTGGGACGTCATTCAGAAGTCTAACTTTTAGTTTCTACTCTGCGCATGAGGTGTCATGTTGGGGCAGAGTGACTGGGTGAGTAATTGCCCTAGAGCCGTCCTTCAATGCTGCATCACCAGCTCTGTGTTTGGGGAATGGAGGGAGGAGCAAAGCCCTCCACAGGAGGCTTCGCCATTTTGTCGAAGACGAGGAGTCTGGAGGTGTAGTGAACATTTAGAGATGCATTCTTATGCAGATATTTTTCTATCTGTGCTGTCTTTGCCACGGTTGGGCATGAAAACGTCTTTCTAGGGAACATCTGTTGAACCACCTACTTACAGACCTCACAAGGATGCTTCATCTGAAGCTGCACATTAACAAGCGTGTGTTTGTGCTACAATCATTATAAAGGTGTTTTGGTGAGGCTACACAAGCTGTGGACTGAAAATAAAATACAGTGTGCTATGGCTGTGGGGGTGTGTCCGAATGAAGGGAAGTGAGGCAGAGTTATGGGGGAGGGGAAAGAAGGGGGGGAGACAGGAGCTTTCCCAAAAAGCCAGTAGAGAAGCAGATTGAGCTTGTTTGAATTCCCTCATAAAAGAAATGGCCTTGAGTTTCACGTGACTCTGAAGCTGAGAAGGTTTTTATTTTATTTCTTTGAGTTGCATATTGAAGTTTTTTTCATTTTAAGAGTTTTCACAACGTTAGTTTTACCTGTGAAGTTCATATGTCATCTGGAATCATCCATCTGTGCAGGACTTTTTGCTCTGCGTGCAGTTTACACATCTTGTTTGGAGCGTGAAATTGTCAGCAGGAACGTACAGGTGTGTCGTGTCCTGTCTGCTCACTGAACTCAACATGTTCTTCTGTTTTTGTTTTTAAGGATTTCCTGTAAAACTGCAGCGAGAACTACTTGGATCTAATGGAAGCAGTCTACCATCCTCCCTCCCCCATGCCTGCTTTATAGTAGACGAGTAACCCATCTTCTCTGTCACACCCCGCTCACAGCCATTTGACGAGCCCTTCCCAGCCTGTGATCACACCATGGCCAGCAAGAGGAAGTCCTCTACGCCTTGTATGATCCCAAGCAAGGTTATCTGCCCTGTAGAAGAGGTTGAGCTGCACTCTCCTCTTCTTCTATGTCAATCCAGGATTTCTGGTGGTGACAGACAAAGCCCGATAGACCCTGGTGAGTCTTCCAAGCCAAAGGCGAGGGACGCTGATAAGGACGATGCTGGCACTTATACCTGCAAGCTTTGTAATTATGAAACCCACGACCTTAACTTATTCTTGGATCATGTTTACTCTGGGCATCCAGACTTCCGTGCGGACCCCAGCTTTGTTTGCATGAGTTGTAATGTTTCTGCGCCTAAGTTTGAAGGCCTGGCCCTGCACAACGCCAGGGTTCACCCAAGCACATTGAATACCACTCTGCAGCTGAGGAAGAGGGAGAGGAGGATGGTGGTGGAGCAGAATCTGATGATTGGGGTAGTACCGGGGAAGGATAGTGAGATTTCTATCACCAAAACCCCAATCATGAGGATGCTGAAGGGCAAATCGGAGCCAAAAAGGATTGTAGTGTCTCACCTGGTTTCTGAAGAAGCATCCTCAGATTCGCACTCTGTCTCTGCATCAAGAGAAACCGAAAGAAAAGAGGCTGCTGCGGTGACTGTCACACATGTCCCTACTATTGTCCACAATGGAACCACTAAGGTCACATTGCCCTCAGCAATCCAAATAGTTAACGGCTCTTCAGCAGTACCGATGTTAAAGACGCCCATCACGCAGGTGTGTATGCTCTTTTTGCGTAGGTGTCTGTTATTTCTGATCACTCACTCATTCATAATTTATATTTTTAAAAATCTTTTAGGTGGTTTCAGTAGCTCATAGCAGAAGTCTTTCCCACTCGGCACCGGTCTCAGTCTCTTCAAATGTTTCCTCCACTTCCTCGCATTCATCGTCAAAAAATCTCCCAAAGGTAGCTGTTTGTTTTTGTGTTCCAGTATGATGGAAATCATGATCCAGATGTTGTAATCTCCAGCAATACACTTTTATTTGATAGGTAATGATTCCCTTGAGCAGCATCCCCACCTACAGTGCCTCCATGGATGAGTCCTCCTTCCTGAAGACTTCCTTCAGTAAGTTTCCATACCCTACTAAGGCTGAGCTCTGCTACTTGACGGTGGTCACCAAGTTCCCTGAAGAGCAGATCAAGATCTGGTTCACAGCTCAGAGACTAAAACAAGGCATCAGCTGGTCTCCAGAAGAAATAGAGGAGGCTAGGAGGAAGATGTTCAACACCATCATTCAAACGGCACCTGCCGCTGCACAGAGCCGGACTCAGAGTCAGCACAGCCCCGCTCCACACACTATTACGGTTCTGCCCGCCTCACTGGGGCCTGCAGGGATCCCTCAGTTTCTGCAGGGATCTCTTGTCAGCCAAGGGGGGGTTCTTGTCACACAGCCCGTCGTGGCCAACGGTATTCAAGTCAGCAGTGCTCCGGTGGCCCTGGCTGTCACACCTAAGCCTCAGGCAGCAGCACGGCCAATGATGCAGGCCCGACCTGCTGCAGCTCTGGTGGCAGACAAAGGCACCAGCATGTTGGTGGGTACAGTGGGAAGCAGTAGTGCAGGAAGCAACATCATTAGCAACAGTAATAGTAAAGGTGGGGGAGGGGGTAGTAGCATTACTACTAGTCAGTCTGGTGTCATCAATCTCAGTCTTGGAAACGGTAGTCATAGCAATGGGAAGGTGAGCAGTGTCAATGGGAAGCGCAGCAGTGCTAATGCTGACTCCAGTGACAAGAGCAACAGCAAAGATACCAGCAGAATCCATTCTAAAAACACTGTCAGCAAGGCGAACAACACCAGCACTGTGCAGAGTGACGGCGAGGTAACCATGGACAGCAAAGCTGTTAGCAGCAAGACAGGCGATGAACAGAAGAACAAACATTCTAGTGATGGTCACACCACAAATGACACAACTAGCACAAATCCAGATGATGCTGATACCTCTGCCAGAGACTCTCCAACCATCAAAATGGAGGATTCTTCATCCCCGGCCTCCAAATCTTCCTCCCCATCACCTTCAGCTCCTTCCGGCAATACACCTGGCTCCCGGACACCTGTCAACACATTCCTAGACCCCAACTTTTACAAAGGCAAAAAGTCTCAGGAGCAGCTCAGTGCCCTGAAGGACAGCTTTCAGCTGAGCCAGTTTCCTGACCAGGAAGAAGTAGAGCGCCTCATTGCTCTGACCGGCCTCACTGTACGAGAGGTCCGCAAGTGGTTCAGCGACCGGCGCTACCACTTTCGCAACCAAAAGGGCACACGTTCCAGCACAGGGAGTCAAAGTAAGCCCAGCACTGTCTCTGGACCAGGGAGTGGTCCACGTACGCCTGTGAGCAGCGCTGCCACTAGCAGTGCTACCCCTGTGGATCTGTCAGAAAGTCGCAGCAACTCTGATGCTAAAACGCCTCAGCACAGCTCCCATAATGCTCCTCTGAGCCCATCTGCAACGCAGACTCCGACGTCTCCCACCACACCTTCCCGCCGGCTCCTCAGACCATCTTCAGGAGATTTCACAGCCATCCGTTATAAGGAGAGGGAACCCCATCAGGTGAGCCTCATACCTGTTTATATAATCAGCCATTGAAATCAAATGCTAAATGTGTAGCATATGTTGGAGTGTCTGAGGTTAACAGTTAAAGTCTGTCAGGAAAATCTTTTTCATTCTTTCCTGATAATTATTGATTACATCCACACGTGTGTTTATGTTTAGGTTCAGGCACTTGAGGCCAGCTTTACTGAGAATGCCGATCCATCAGGAGAAGAGGTGGACAGGCTGCGATCTGAGACCAAGATGACCAGGAGGGAGATCCACGGCTGGTTCACTGACAGGAGGAAGAGAGTTGCTGTAGAGAAGAAGAAAGAGGCGGCAGATCAGGTCTCCAAAGATGATGAGGAGGACATGGAGGCTGATGGGGAAGAGAGACCGAAAGATGATGGTTTTGGAGAGCCAAAAGTCAACCCTATAAAAATAAATTTAAAGATGCTGAAGGTGACGGAGGCCAGTGGCAAAGTGGAGGGGGAAGGGATGGATCCATCTCAATCCAACAACTCGCCTACTCTTGGTCCCACCTCCAAATCTCAGTCCTCCACAACAACCCCGAAAGCATCCCAGTCCCCTAAAACTACAACCATCCGAGGCAAGAAGACAGCGGAGCAGCTGCACCTGCTCAAACAAGTCTACGCTCGGACCCAGTGGCCCAGCGCTGGTCAGTATGATGAGCTGATCTCGGGAACTGGCCTGCCCAGACCTGAGGTGGTGCGCTGGTTTGGCGATTGTCGCTATGTGCAGAAGAATGCGCAGCTGAAGTGGTTGGAGGAGTACCAGAACATGGCTTTGGAGGAGGACCTGAAGCAGGAGAATAAAGAAATCCTCCAGGCTCACCTCCATGTCCATGGCAGGCTGGAAGAGTCACAGGTACTGATGGAAACAGGTGCTGACACCTTTTCCCTGAGTTCTTATACACTGAAAGTATCTGCATGAACTGTTTGTTAGATTCTAAACTAGCGGTATTCATACGCTAAAACTTCCCAATTGCAGCGAAATGCAATCAGATAGGTGTAAAAAATAAAGTCATACAGACTCAACACCTTTCTAACAAATAGTTCCACCTTTTAGTACAATTCCTTTAAATTATAACTCAGCAGTTCGGGTCGTCTCTGTTTCACTAGAAATCTGGAGTCTTATTTATGGATGTGATCTTTGTGCTCATCCACATTTAGCCTGCAGAGACGAAACTCGAATGTCACCAAATTACATCTTATATCATAATTTATAAGAGAGAACTAAGATGATACGTTTGCATACACATGTGGATAGAAAATGTATCAGTCATCAGGGCATCAGAATGTAATCATCACTTTTTTAAAAATTGTTTTATAGACTCAGCTGTTTGATCTAAAATGCTGTTTAAAGAAAATACTTTTACTTTGTGGTTATAAGGCAGAGACACACTTCACTATATTCTTTACGTGAAACTTCTACTGTATTCATGGTTATATGATGCTCCACCATCCAAGCTAGTTTGGAATTGATAAAATAAATACAGTGAGTGTATTTGTTTCCTGTTCCAGATTTGTCTCAAAAGATTTTCTGTTTCTCTCTGGGCCAGTTTGGAAGTCTGTTTTAGATAACATGTCTTAAACTGGTTCTGCATACAGAGATTAAAGTGTCACGCAGCACAGAGAAGATGCTAAATAGATGCAGTGTTGATAATTGAAAAGAAAATATTAATTCGTCACACACAGTGTGAGCGTAATGTTTGAAACTAAAACTAGGTAGTAATGAAGAATAGTAAATATGAAAGGTGTTAAAATAATGTGGAAATGAATATTGTTTGTCTCATTGTGTTCAGGTAAACCGCTTGATTGTTTGCGCTCATGGAGATTTTGGGTTTTTCTAAATCTTGGAAAAAGTATTTACTAGTATTATCACCATAGTATCAGGATTGTCATCACTTGTAGATACATCATTAGTTTGTACTACTATATAAACATTAACTTTGAGATTGACCTGACTGATGACAAAATATTTGTTAATTATTATTTTTTTTAAGTTAGTCGGCTTTTAAAACTTATCTTTAAACCCATTTTTACAAAGTTTTTACCCCAGTGTGTGACCGTTTCTCGTACAGGTTCTGCTATAGTTTTGGATTATTTTTGTTTTATTTATTATCTTGTTTATATATTTTTTTACTTTATTTTTTTAAAGAACAGTTTTAAACATTATTATTTTTATTTATTATTATTAATCTTTTTTATTGTTCTCTCGTGTTGCTTTGTCTGATTGTGGGCAGCACTTTGAAACAACTACAGTCAGAACAAAGAACTTTTATAAATAAAGTTGAGTTATGAGGTTAATTACAATGAAAAGATAAAATATTTTATTATTCTAGATGCTCTTGTGGTAGTTTTATATTGAAGAAAACATCATTTCATTGTGCAACATTGGAATTTGGAGAAGAGGGTACTGTATTTATTTTGCTATATTATTGGTTTGACTTTGGAAAGGAAACTGTTAAAATATTGTCATCCAGATGTTCAGGTGCACCCAGACCATTTGTAGTTTGAATTTTCTTTCAATCAAATCTGCTCCGAATTGTAATAAATACACGTTCAAGTGAATATTGTCCTGCATATGCATCTGAAATCACTAAGAATTTGCTTCTTTTCTTTTCCAGCTGCAGGAACTGGCTGATGCGAGCGGATTGACTGCAGACCTGGTGCGACACTGGTTCTCTACCAAGACGGCTCTGCTCAGAACCGACCAAACTGCTGCTCATACAACAGGAGCAAAATGTGACGTACCGGACACGGCAGCAGAGCAACAGACGACAGGGTCCACCCCTTTGGAGCCGCAGCCAGGAGGCGGGACAGAGGAGAAAATGGAGCAGTCGGTGTGCGGCGTTGCACCAGAAGCAGAGGAGACAAACACTGACAAGACTGTAAACGCTACTAAAGGTAATCTTCAGTCCTGAGATGGTATTTTCCATGACACATAAAATAAAAGTCCACTTTAAGACTGACTGTGTAAAAATGTGAACAGAATAAGCTACAAATAACATTTTATTAAAAGTTTCGGGGTTTTTATAACAAAGAAACATGTTTCATTATCAAGGTAATATAAAATACTATACTAAAAATGTATATATACCAAAATATACTGTTTTTATCGTATAATAACCCAAACGCCACAATATCAGAATCAGAAACTAAGAAGTAAGAAGCTTGTTGAAATGATGAATAGACCTGAGTTTTAAACAGATGTATGTCTGAGAAACATGCAGTGTTATAATAATCCTAGTAATTTTTTTCCTCATTAGAAACCGATTGAAGACGTCTCCGTGTGGGACGTGGCTTTTACAACGCAGGTGGTCTTTGTTCTGGGACTAAAAGCAGCAGATGTGTTTCGTAACAGGATCACTGGATGGAAATGGATCTTGAATCTATCCTCACCCATTCATCCTTCACTTCCTCCTTCCCTCCCTCTGTCCTCCAAACTCCCCCCTCAGAGGTAGATATGACCTCTGCTACGCGAGATGGACACTTAGGCCACCAAGCCCCCACATCCACTCCCCCTATTTTTTTGTCGTGCTTTTTTTATAGTCTTCTCGTTAATCTCGCTTCTGCCACATCCCTTCAGGAAGAAATCTCCTGTAGAGACTGATGTGCAAAGTGGGGGGGGGGGGGGGGATGGAGAGGGAGGGAGGCTAAGATGGGGGCATACTGCTATGTTTGCTCCTACTGCCCTCTGTGAGGGGAATAGGATGGAGAACAATGAGTGACTGGGATTGAAGCATGATTTGGGGGGGGTTGATTCATGCTGTGCAAGAATCCGCAGCACTGAAACAGGTCATAATTTGTTTTGAGGTGTGAAAAACTGCACAATTCATGCTGGAGGGTGCTTGCCGAGGTCTAAGATGAAAATGATTTTCAGCTTTTTTTATTTGCAGCCAACTGTATGAGCGATCCAAACTGTGGAAATCACCTCATTTACATCTTCATACGCTGCAGAAGTTGGACTTTGAAAATGTTTGGTATGTGAAAACATGTGGAATTACTTTACCCAAAGAAGGCAAGCACCCTGCGGTGTCTAAGACAGACAAACACAGTAGACTGTATGGAACATGGTTTGTGTGGTAGCATCAAGTGCTTCTTTACATCATTGAAATGTACGTACATCTTGTTTTTATGGGACTTTCGTACTGAATAAATTTGTCTGTAAAAGAATTGTGAACTTAAAGAAAAGTTCAATATTTAGGCTTGATGTACAATTTTTACATATTTGCATAATAAACAGAATGTTATGTATTTGTGACTTTGAGTCATTGGCCAAGTCAGGCGGGCAGTGTGTTGTCATGTCATGCAGCGATGGTGAGATATCTGCAGCTCCAACAGAAATGTTGACTCCTTGGTCAAAGCTTCAGAAACAGTTCATCTTATCAAGTGTCACTTTTATACAAAACAATCTGAAAACTTTGTTAAACCTTAAAACTAAGATTAATCTTTGAGGTACACAACACTTGAGTCAACCTCAAGCAGCTGTTCACACATCTTTTGACTCCAACTAGTCATTTCCTGTCAGGCAGCAAGTTAAAATGTACTTGAAAGCATGAACAGTTTCAGGAAACAAAGACAGTTGTATAAAGCAGTGAGTATTTATTTACTTTCAGGCTTGACTATGTTTCATATGAAAGGCAAAATTAAAACAAACTACTTTCCATAGCTTAGGCACATTACAGGAAGGCCGATGTAAATGAGGCTGTCACTAGCAAAGAAAGATGACTGGAAAGGGGAAAGACGGTTAAGAGCTCTGTGCTCCCATAGTTTGTAGTTATTCCGGTTAATTAGACCTCATTACACATTATTAGGAGCATACTTCCTCTTCTTGTGACGGTACAAAGTAAGCAGTAGAGTTGGGGACATCGCATTTAAACATGGTTCTTTCTCACACAATGTTGACAAGCAGTGTGAACACCTGAAAATGTGGCTTTAATGTGATGTGGATGCAGATGGAGGCACAGATTTGCAGCCAGCAATAAGAGCACTGCGGCGCAGGAGGTTGGGCTCTCCAGTAGAGGAATGATGAACGCAACATGAGGAGCTTTGGGTTTCAAATTTAAGTGCAAATGCAAATAAATGCAACCTCATTGAATAGTAACTCCTGACCCTGCTTTTACCTTAAATCATTCCCTATGGCTTAAGTGTGTCTCAGTGGTCAAACGCTGAGAAAATGGAACTTTCATCATGTAGTCTCCATGAACAAGCATGAAAAAACTGTTGTGAAATCAAGACTATATTATTGTGCAAACCACATCGTTCGACCACAGAAACAAAGTTTCACACTTTGTACGACCGGGTTCTCCCAAATCACATGACAAACGCAGGAACTTTCACCTCGTTGCTCTTATCAGCATCAAAACCAAGTAAAGTCATGACGATATTGTAAAACAAACTTTCATGTGGATTAGAAGTCTCTACAACCGAATGAAGAGATACAAAATGTTGGGATTGTTGTTGGCTAGTGTTTTATAAAAGATCTAATACGTTCAATGGCAACTTATTTGTCATGCCAGTTTAACTCATTATTCCTAAACGTATCTGATAATCAGCTTGTGACGAAACTTGCTGAAACATGACAAAAAAATGGTCCCTTAATGTGCAGCAATAGATTTCACAATTTCTCTAATCTTAATATTCAAAATCTGACTGCTCATCAGCAGAACTCCGGTTTTGGTAATTACGGACAAAAATCTAAAAGAAACCAACAGTAGTTAAACATTTCATCTAAGGACCTTAAAAATCTCCCGCATCTGCTGACATTACAACATTTTCTAAAGTAGATTAACAACAAAACAACAACAAAAGTTTCATTCACTGCCAGCCTACATCTGTTACTTATGGGCATAGCTTCAGTGAACAAATTAAAAACGTTGCACAAAGTGGAGAGACAATGGCAATACGGCTTAATGTTAATGAAAAATATCCAAACAATCACTCAGAACACTGGGTAGTATTGTCATCTAACATTGTATTACAATCTGCCGCTTCAGTTTTTCTTATTATGATTTCTGACAATGTGACAAAATGTCTCCTGAACCAGATGTGAGCAGATATATTCATGCTCCACAAACAGATCTGTGGTTATATGTCATGCTCAAACTGCTGAGCAGATTGCTGATAATAATGCAGCCCTGAGCCCTGTGTGAACCATCCCTGCAAGACTGCTACGTTATTATAAGCATGTTGGTAGTTTAATGCAAGCAAAAAAATAGGAAAACGAGTCCAAATTAGAAGAAAACCTTTTCCAAGATGTAACATATGTAACATTTCCCTGGTCCTGCATCATCACACAGTGAGGTTTTGTATCAGACTGACTTATGAAGCTGTGCAGGACGATGGAATGATGTGCATTTATTTGGAATGTAAAAGAGAAATGAAAAGTGTATATGTGCAGATGCTGCTTGCGCTTCCTGCTTTAAACACAAACAGGCTTCCTGCTTTTAAAGAAAAAAAACAGTAAAATCACTTAACTTTAAGGTACGAGTTAAACTGGAGGCACATCAAGACCTCAAAGTAGAGAAAAGAGATGTCAAAATAACTGTTGAGAGCCCTCATGTTTTACACAAACAGAAAAACGGTCACATTATGAACACTTAGAGGTTTAAATAATTACAATAATTAAAAACATGGAGACAGGAGCTCTTTGAGAGCAGGTCGGCTGCTGCTGCTGTTCTCCAGCCAAACGGCACAGCAGGAATAAATATATAGGTTCATTTATGCCAAAAAGAGCAAAGAAACTTGACTGGAAACAGTTTCAAACTGATGGCTCCTCCAACACCTCCTTTCTCCTTTTAGTCTCCGAAACTAAACAGCTGTTGTGCACAAGAACACAATCTGGCCCATAAAACAGTCCTGGGCTGGAGCGCTCAGCCTTTGCTCTTTGTTCTGCTGTAAAAGTCGCTTCTTCTTCTTCCTGTCTGCCACCGACGGCTTCCTCTAAGTGACCCCCCCCCCCCCCCCCACCACCACCTCTTTCAGTGTCCGAGCCCCTCCTTCACGTCATGGAGAAGAGGGAGGGAGGGGTAAAAGAGGTGTTTGAAAAAAAAAATGGAGGAAGGGAGAGCTGCCTGAAATGTAGGCCAAAGCGGTGGTGGGTGTTTCCATGGAAACAGTGTTCACAGCAGTCAGTGACATCATCAGTACTGGATGGGGGGTAGGGGAGGGTCGGTGGGGCTTGGACAGGAATGAATCCTGATTGGCTTGGACTTAGACGCGATTCTCTCCCCCCACTCTGGTTCTCCGCAACACCCTGAAGTCGAGACAAAGACAGAAAGATGTGTGGTCTCTTCAGTGCTCTCCATGGTCACTGCATGGGCATGTGCACCCCCCAGCACACACTTACCTTCTGTTCTGTGGGTCCATGTGATCCAGTAGAGGCTCCTGGGACACCCTGAAGTCATCCATGGGTAACTGGTAGCGGGAGTCAAAGGAGCCCTCCCTTCCTCGGTAGGCCATGGCCTGACCGGGTGACTGGGGAAGAGGAGACATGCTGGAGGAAGTTGATGACACTGAGCTTAGTTCTCCAAAACGTTCCCGCCCTACTTGGGCTGATGATGGCAATGACATGGACCCGACCGAAGAGAACGGGCTCAGAACTTCGCCATTTTCATCCTAGAAGGAAAACCGAGGAGTCCATTCACACGGTATGGACTACATAGTACTGCACATGATTATGGTGTTTCAGTAAAACAAAGACAGGGTAAGGTCTTTAAGACCCGCCAACATGGCTGCTGTATTTGCATATTTTATTCACACATTAATGCACTTCGGTCATTTCTAAAAAAAACTGCCTATCATTTGGATTACAGTTATCATAATCAACTTATTCATTTGAAAGATGAGCAAACACACCAACAATCTGCAGCTGTGATTCTGTGAATACTGTCCAGACTTAAAAGTGCAAAAATAATGTGAGATAAGAGAAGTGGTATGACTCAATTCGCTCTAAGTGTAATCATAGAATTTACAAACTAAGCATAATGACAGAGGGAAAGGGCCGAGCTTGTTAATACATAATGATTCTTATATTAAAAAAGAAATGCAAAAGAAACTTTAACTTTATTGGTTGTAAATGAACAGAAACAACATGTGCATGTGGTTCAATAACAGCCTGCTCATACAGCAGGCGTTGAATAAAATCAGTAGAGAAAAGAAGCTCACCCTGCCTCTGATGATATCAATGTAAACCAACAAAGAAGTCAACTCTAGATCCTCATTGTAGCTGTTCTTCAGAGGCACAGACCGGTAACCTGGTGAAATACCAAGAACAGAAGACAAACACGTTGATTAGAGCACTGCTCAGTTAGACAAAATAGAGGAGCAGATCTATGATACATACCAGTCTTGAGACTCTGAATGGGGAATGTGGCCTGAGCGAGGAAGTTTTGGTCATTGAACATGTCTATTTCGTAAACCACAAATCGCAGGAAGGCAAAGGCAGAGTTGCACACTGTGAACTGGAAGGACTTTCTTTGCCAAGTTGGGTTCAAACCATTATCAACTGTAGTAGACAAAAAGATGGAACAAAAGAAAGTTAAAAAAAAAAAGAACACTTAGTTTTTTGTTGTTGTTTTTTTTTATTTTTTATTTTAACTTTTTTTTATTTTAAAAAAAGAACACTTAGTTGTTGTTTTTTTGTTGTTGTTTTTTTTATTTTATTTTAAATTTTTTTATTTAAAAAAGAACACTTAGTTTTTTTTGTTGTTGTTTTTTTAATTTTTTTATTTATTTATTTATTTATTTATTTTTAAAAAAGAACACTTAGTTGTAATCACACAACTCGCTCTCATCTACCAGCAGTGTAAACAATACCTTAATTATGTGAGTGCTAAATAAAACGTAATAACCAAAGATCCCAATTAGACTTCATGTCACAATGTTTCTTCTCTGTTTAAAGCCGGTATACTGGTTTTATATCTCTACTATGGAATGTTTTCCTTCTGTATTCCCACACGTCTTACTTGTTTGAACAACTTCCTGTTTTTCTCAGACCTAAAAGGAAATTATACAAGTGCAATATATCCAGTAAACAAGAACTTATTTCCTGCAGCGCTGGTGTAGTCACTCCCAGAGAAACCTGGGGTTCAAACTGAAGCAGCACTAACCTACGGAGTCGGTTTTTTGTTTGGCACTGTCGTACTCGGTTCCGCACACCTCAATCTCAACAAGAGGGGAAACGATGCCTCGTCCATGCTTCGGAAGATGCCGAGCACCTAAGACCTTCAGACAAGGAGAAGAGGAATAACAATTCAGTACTTCATTTGTTTAATTACACACATGTAAAGCATCATCCTAAACCTACACACAGAAAAAAATAAGCAAGTAATGACAGATGTATGCACTCTATAAACTAAAGTAGTTTAAATAACTAACTTTCCTTTATTATTAAATATTCCTGTGTTCATTCAGAATGTTTAGACGCATATTATATAACCTTTAAAATGGGAAAAGTATTCTACAATGCATCAAGAAACATAGTGTAGAATATTCCAATTAACCATAGCGATTAATCAAACATGCACGTTTTTTGGGTGGGAGGAAGCCGGCGTGCCCGGACAGAACTGAGAGAACATGCAAACTCTGCACAGAGCTCACCACTACACCACCGTGCTAGTCAATTAATGGTTAATAACCTGAAAAATATAAGCTGTAATGCACTGCGCTAAAAGGGAAAATGCTAATGATCAAGCAGCTGCAAAACACACCTCATGAATGTAACAGTATTCATAGTACTGATTGTTTTAGTTCGTAGGTAGTCAGGAGAGATTGGTGAGTGTGTAATTAAGCACAGTGCTTACAAAAGCAATACATATTTCACTTTGTGCATCATGTAGTTTCTCATTGTTAAAGTCAATGATAAGAGTCTTCGAAATAATCAAAACCAGTGTTTAAATGTGTGAATAAAAATATGACAATCAACTCTCTCAAAGCAGATGGTTTGATAAAACCACAGATAAAATGCTTCAGAGAGGTGTTTGCATGTAGTGGTGGGGGGGACTGCTACTGCGGAAAACCTCTGCAGTCACAAACACATTTTAAAGCAACTTTAACCCTTTACTCATTTTTTGTTGGCCTTTTATTTGAAATATCCAAACATTTAAATGAAATTAGTATCACACCCACAAGTTCTAAATACTTGTATATATATAAATTCTCTCTTTACGGTACCTCTATCACTATAGTGACTTGTTCGATTCCTCGTAGTGTCTGCTTGTCGAAGGGATCAAAGCTGTCATCCCTCATAATGGGTGGCTGAAGAACGTAGCCACTCCTCCCATTCAGCATGAATAGAGCCTGGTTCATCTGCATGGGTTTGTCTGTGTGAATAATGACGATGCGCAAGGAAAAGAAAAGGAAAGTAGATAGAATTTGAAAAATGAAGATGCCCTTTCAGTGCTCCTTTAACTGGAATAAGTTAAATACCTGCTGTCTGGAAATTAAGTGCGACCAGCTGGGAGCCACAAAGCCACATGGGTAGTGGATCATAGTTGGATGAGTCTAACCGCTGGCCTCTGGGGTAGATCCTGGACAGCTGGAGTCGGTTGTACTGCAGAAACTTTTTCCCCTTGATCTTGTTGACGTATTTCTCTGCCTTGGTTTCGGGGAAGGATGACATATCACGGAAGCAGGCCCGCTCTGTGCCGATCTCTACACGAAGAGAAAACATAGCTGATTCTCTTCCAAAGCCATGTGATGCATTCTCCATTTGTTTCAATGTTTGATTTGTGTACGCAATCCTTACTTTCTTCATCAAATGGCACAGGTCTACAGTAGATAACCAGATCTGATAATTCCAGTGCAATCCTCTTCCTCCTTTCCATCATCTTCCCCTCCTCAAGCTGCCCACATAACACAAAAGTACAATTTGGCACCATTCACAATAACACACAATTCAAAAAATGAAGTCAGACACAAATACAAAGCTTTATCAGCAATAGCAGTATGCACACTGCTCTGTCTTTATTACTACTGTAAGACAAACCGTTTGCAACTCCTTTTGAACACGCAATGCAGTGCATGAGATGTATGTACATTTACCTTGGCCTCTGAGGTCATGGTGACTTCACGGATCTTGAGCAACCATTCTTTGAGTTCCTCGGAGCTGCTTGCAGCCACATCCAGCACTGGGCCCATACGCAAATTTGGCACCACAGAGAAAACATGAGGTCTACTGCCTTTCCCATCAGGACGCATAACTGGGAAGATATGTTAAAAAGAAAAAGAGCTGAGTGAATAAAGATAAACAAGCCTTTGACTGTAGCTATGAGAGCAACGTGATGTGTAAAAACGACCACTATGAATCAGAGGTTCATCTTCACTTTCTTAATAAGGGAAAAAATTATATTTGTATTATTCTTTTAGCGCTCATGTGAAGGATGTCTGGGAATAAAGCTTTCTTAAAGTTATAGTGAGAATTTTTTCCACACTGCCACTAGATGGAGCCATTGAGCCACCTAAACTCCCACACAGACTGGGTATTCACTCCACTCCAACAATGTACAGGATGTGCAAATACTAATGTGTGTGCATTGACTTGACTGGAAAATGTCAATAAAATATCAGATATAAACTATGAGAGATGTAAAAGTTAAATATGCATTGTAAAAAAAAAAAAAGGCTGATGATGGGCAAAACATAAGGTAGAGAAAGTGATTACAGAGTACTTTACAATGAAGACATTGTTTGAGTGCATTTGAAATAACTCCTATCAGCATGGTGGTTAATTGCTCCGCAGGCCTGCAGAACATAATGAACAGAAGGTGGAAGGGCTACTCACCGATCTGACAGGAAGACAAGTCCACACTTCCTCTCAGCAGATCTCCCAGAGGGCTGTTCTCTGTCATTTCCTACATTATAGGAAAAAAAAAAACATTATTAAAGTAGAGTTATCATTCTTGCTGAGTGATGCGCCCTGAGCGCCTGGTGGGGGTAGCAGGTGTCATCATAACTATACAAGTATGTTTTGGCAACCCTCACATTTCTATCAGGCTCTACGGCTGATGGGCTGATCTCCTCCACATAGTTTGCAGGAAACCACATCTGCTTTTTCCCTCCACAGTCGCCTTTCCACCTGAGAAAAAAGTTGAATAGAGTGAGTTTATAAGGTTTATAATAAGCACGCAGCTGCCTCCCTCTTAAAACATGATACTTAATCAGAATAAATGGTTACCAGTAATGATTTCCTGTGCTGCACACTCACCATCCTACTTCCTGTTTGTCTACATTAGAGATGATGGCATTCTTTGGAAAGGAGAGTTCATCATCTCGCTGGGCTTTGTACTCATACATTGCTCTCACTGTGCTCTGAAAAGACAAGAAGCAAGAAAACTCACATTACACACCCAAAGCTCAGGTGACAGCGTCCAACTTCAGGAATTACTTCAGGATGAGCTCTCACCTTGAAAGTTGGCATCTGATTAGCCTCCACATAAAAGCCAGGATTCCTGCCCTCATACAGCGACCCGTAGTCTGGCTCCTGTTGGACAACACACTATGTTAGCTTTTCACCAGGCTGCAGAGGATTTCTGACTTAATAATAAACAGCTAAAAGTTTATGTTTGTAAAAATAACTGCACAGCGTGGTACTCACAGCGGTGCCAATCTTCTCCAGCGTGTCCTCATTGATGGGATAACGCAGCTTCATTTTGCGATACAAAGGTTTTTTTTCATAGTAACTGATGAGATCTACCAAGCTGTCAAATTCTGAGGTGCCCAGCACCACAGTCTGACCCTCCTGGTGAAACCGGCAATGTTTTATTTTACCCTCAGCCCTGTAAAAAAGAAGAGCCACAGAGGAAGCCATGATAAGACCTGTAAAGGGGATTAAGCCTACTCTATATGAACCTAGTCATCTAAAACAGAATGGAATTGCGATAACAAGAATCAAATAAAGTGGTGGCATGAATGAGTCACCTAAATGAAATGGCAAAGGAGTTGGGTTCTGTCCTCTTCCTGACGAGAAAGGCCCCGTCACGAGGAACTCTCATCAGCATGTCTTCTGCATTACTTCTTGACAGGCTGGCATGATACCACCTAAAGGAAACAACAAAACAAAAAATAACTGACAGAGCAAAACTTGTTTTGCTGTGACTTCACACCACTGATTTCTTTTAGAAAACAATGTGAAAGGCAGCTCTGAGGTGTGAACTGATAGTTGTAGGTGTTATTCAGAGAGTAAAACCCCACTGAAGATCTTAGTACTTTATCACTAATACTATTTAAAGTGTGTGTAAATGCTTGCAGACTTACTCTTTGCTTTCATGGGCATTAGTCTGAGGCACAGGCTCAGTCAGTTTCATTTCAAACTCGTTGCACCGAAGCGCCACCTGCTGGTAGTGATTGATCAGAGCAAAGAGCGTGTCAAACACCAGGTTGTCAGTCAGGTAGAACTTCGGGCTGCCTGCTTCCTGGCGAGAGTGGATACGGCAGTGCTGCACCCGGCCTGAACGCCTGTTGGAAAGACAGGTAATAAATAGCAAAAGGAAAAGAAAAACCATTGGAAACCACTATTTAACAGCAGCAGATTTAAGTCCTCAGACAACAAACAGCTGAAGCACATGATGTGCATGGATTCTGATTTTTTTTAAAAAAAACCCACCAAAAAGACAATGTGTAGTCTCCAACAAAAGTTTCACTCTCCCGGACTAGAAAGGAGCCGTCTGGAGCTCCAGTCTCGAGGCAGTACTCTGACAACAGGCGCTCTGCAATCTGCCTCCCATCCCGCCCAGCACCAAGCTTTCCATGGAACCATTTCTCAGTCACATGCTGGTCCATGCCATTGGACACCTGGAGATTGGAAAGAAAACAACTCTTTACTAAAAAGCCTTCCAAGTGTGTCCACATTCTGTAAACTAGACCAGCTTTAACGCAGTTCTACTTCATGGCCACCTCTTTAGACCTTTATCTTTTACCCTTAGATCACCACGTAAACCCTTAAACATTACACCTGCACTGCCCGCAGGATACTTTACATCTCCAGAGTATGAAAACCAGCTACATCCAAAATCATCTGTGCAGTTGAACAGCTGATCACATCTACACAGCAAAAACTAAAATCTAAGTAAGATTAAATATCTCGAATCAAGGACACGTATGCTTATTTTTTTAAACGCAAGATATTTATTCTTACTTATTAGGATTTTTTTTCTGATTTTAGAAATTATCTGCCAACAGAACAAGAAAATGTATCTTATTTCAAGGAAAATTAACCTAATTTTTATTGGTTTATTTCTTGTTTTTTAAAGCCAGTTTTTGTAGTGTACAAACCTCTCTGTGCTCCTCCTCTTCATCATTACCCTGGTTACTGGATGTTTCTTCTGAGTAGTAGATCTTACTGCTGGTCAGAACAAAGAAATGAGGATACCACTCCTGTGGGATGAGGAGAGGGAGAATGTGATGAGAGAAAGGTAGCAATATTAGCCATTTATGAACACAGCATATAAAATGGGCTTGGTAAATGAACTGATATTTGAAGGTCACACAAAGTTTTACTATTCTTTTACGAGGCCTATAATATATTTCATACACACTGAATAAGCATACATGGTTGATTGGATCTTCCAGGAAAAGGATCCCATTTTTGATGGAGTTGCTGATATCATTCTCCGAGTAGGGTGTAGAGGTAGACACCTCCTCATATGCACTGCCCTCTGCAAGCTTCTTATGCTGTTGCAGATAGTAGGAAGAGAGAGAGACAGAGAGAGAACAATGAAACACTCCGCTGTACTTTAAAACAATATTTGATAAGAATATAAATGACTCCTGACCTTTATGAGAATTTTCTTCTTTAGCTGGTTGGGTGAGGGCAAGCCGTCTGCCGCGATATCCACCGCCTTGGTCAACAGCATGTCTCCGAACACTTTCCTAAAGTGGGTGGCCATGTTCCTCTGCTGCACAATACTGCAGTGGTCCTCAATGGATAGGATGATGGGATAGCTGGATGAGTGACACAGATTGGTATTAGACTAGTTGCAAATACGTCCTCTTTAACTGTATTTTACTTGATCTTATTATTTCACTCAGACAAGAAATAACATTTTCTTTCCTTCTTGGTTTTTATTTTGTGTTGGCTTTTGATCAAGCACCTGTCTGTCAGGTTCAACGTGCGCTTTGTTATGGATGAATGTTGTCATTGTTTCTGCAGTACAAATCTACCCACAGGTATTTGTGAAGTAACCTTGAACCTTGATGTCACAGTCATTTCCTCTGACATTTTCATGAGCTATTTTTGTTTGTCATTTCTAAGCCTTTATCACCTCTATCACCACTTATAGTTATAAAAAGAAATAAAGAAGTCTGAAGTCATGGAAACTCACTCAGATGTGACAAAGGCATGTTCTTTGATGGTGTTTAAGACATCACTAAACTTGATCTTTGTTGTGAGGGTGTGTCCATGGTAGATGACTGGCATGCCATCTGGACCGTCCCAGCAATCCACTACAAAAAAAACCACATACACAAGTGCATTTTATCTTATGTGACATGCTGTCTGGAAGAATGAAGTACGCATACACAACAGATTAAAAATAATGTTTAAATAGACTTTATTTTTAACTCAGTTGTAAGTTTACGTTTTTATGGGTAAATAAAATCATCTACAAGTCGTTGCTATTCATAGAAACCTGCCAGGCAAGGGTTTGGCATATGTGCTCTTCACACCACTGTTGCATAACAGTAGCTAAGTGCGTGTCTGTGTGAGTGAGGGTGTGGTGGCTGAATCTGAAAGTAGAGCTCTTGTAAGATAATAAAGTTAATCATTAGGTTGAAAGTCAAGTGGTTACCCAGCGTGTGTGGGTAAAACGATGGTGTAGGGATGTGTGTTTACTAACATTCAATACAGCGGCAGCCCATTCTCAAGCAACGGGCATACGCCTCCAAGGACGACTCACTGGAAAACTGGTCACCGGTCAGGTAGCTAAAAATAAGCACATAGCATCAAAGTATGTACGCAAGACACGCACACATCTCAACTGTGTCTGAAAAAGATAAGGGGGTGCACCAAAAAAAAAAAAAAAATCATACACAATGTCTCTGATAGTATTATAAACACATTGATACCACAATGTCACAAGTTTTGTTATTTAATAAGTGAGTTGGTCCAAGATCAATCAAAGAAACATGGGAAAAATGTCATTTTACTGCTCCAATAAGCATTGTTTCACAACTAGTGCAAAAGGTTATCATTTCAACATTTCTTTACTTGCTTTTCAATGGGAGGAAAAATACATCTTCCTGCAAACTACCAGCCTGGATCTTGTTCGGGAACATAACTGGTAAATATTACATTTTTATCTGATTCATCAAGTCAGTTCAAAAGCCTTGTTTTGGTAAAGGATTTCAAGAAAGGAGGCCAGGCTTCGGTTTTCCCAGGACAAAAGTACAATTGGCAGAGAAAAATGTGCACATAAATGCCTTTCACCCCCTTATCCTTACGTATTATGGGAAGAGGAGATCCAGTAGTGTGACAGGGGGTTGTTCATGTTCTCAGGACACACTTGGTCTAGAGAGGAATCCCAGATGGTGTTCTCTTTGGAAAACAGGTACGAGAGAAACTATATAGGAAAGAGGAGGGGAAGCACACTTAATGCAGTTTCATTCACAACTTTGACCACTGACAATAGTAACAATATTTCTGTACTTCTTGTCCCAGTATGATTTACAAATATGCTCCCAGTTATGTTTCTTTTTAAACCTCTATATGTACCATGCAAAAATAAAATGGACGAATGGACAGCTTATGTGCATATATGGGTGTGTGTCAGTCTATGTGAGAGGGAGAATGATGGCACTACTGATAAAAAAAAAAGCCAATATGAAAGATAAATCAATATTTTTGCTTTTTCTTCCACCATCAGGGTATATGCAAGAATCCTGAAGTTAATTTCAATATATTTTCAAGACTTTTTAAAGATCTTTCAAAAAGCTTTGACATTATTGTCACTTCAAGATATATCTTTAAGTTAACAGTTGTTGTCTGTAAATAAGTCCATAAAACCACCATACAACAGAATTTAGATGAGCTGGGAAGGAAAAAAAGCACAAAACATTTAAACCAAAGGTAAAAATGATTGTGATAGGCTGTAGATCACAGCAACTAACACTGTCAAGCTACCAGCTTCTCACAAGGACAACCTGATGAAAACATAAATACAAACTAAAACAAGCCACCAGCTTCTCATGTTTCACTTCTCACAGTGTTGGACTTAATGGGCTGAAGGTAACCAGTTGGACCATAATCACCCTCATTTTCCATCTGCCTGATCTGCAAGCTGATCAGCATTTTTTTTGCAGTGTTCTGCTTTCTGGATTTCTCTTTCTTTTTCTTCTCTTATAGCTCTTTGGTTGCTTTTTTTTGGTTGCTTTCGCTTGAGGTTCTGTTTGGCTTTTGGTTGAGTCCAGTGAGTGGTTCCGTGTTGGGTGGTAATATATTACTGTAATGCTGTTACTTTTCCAAGTAACTAATACTCTAATGCAATAACTTTTATATAAAAGCAATATATTTGGTACATTTGTCCATCCATCTTCTACCGCTTATTCCAGAACGGGGTCGCAGAGGGGGGGCTGGAGCCAATCCCAGCTACACAGGGCGAGAGGCGGGGTACACCTTGGACAGGTTGCTACCCCATCACAGGGCTACAGATAGACGAACAACCACACACACACACCTATGAGCAATTTAGAGTCCCCAGTCTGCCTGTCCCCAAGCTGCATATCTTTGGACTGTGGGAGGAAGCCGGAGAACCCAGACAGAACATGCAAACACCCGGGGATCGACCGGCAACCTTTTTGCTGTGAGGCTACAGTGCTAACCACTTCGCCACCGTGCAGCCCTGCATGTGTCCATTACAAGCTGAATGAATAAACTTCAGCCCGCAGTTTGCTTCTTCCTGTTTACAGCTTTGAACCAGCACGACATGGGCAGTACTGTGAAGCCGCTTGTTGTGGGTTTTGTTTCTGAAGTGTAGTTACATAGTTGACGTTTACTCTGGTACCTCTCTGTGACACTCATCACAGCTGTCCAAACTAAAGAAAAACCCCTGGATGTGACCCGGAAACATTAACACAACACTTTTTTCCCCAAAGATCGAGCATCCATAGTCACGTTGTCAATGGTTACCGCGGCACGCCTCTACCACATACGTACAATTAACCAAAAATATTAAGCATTAAAGAAACCAATAGGTGGCGCTGCTGATCATATGGGACTTGGCAGCATCGACGTCTATTAAATCTATGCTAATCTTCGTTTTGCAGTGAGAACAGTAAGCCTCTCAGTTGGTCCAGGCAACTTGCTACAGCTATTATAAAATAAGCAATTTTCAACCAATAATCCGAATAATTATATTCCTGAACACAGTGTCGGGGATATTATGGTTTCATCTCAATGACTGCCGGATATCCTTTGTGTGACCCCGAATAACTTGAGCAATTTTCTCAATTGGATTTGATACTCCGTACACCTGTTACGTTCCCAAGGAGACGACCTGTACACTATTTTGGGATTAATGGTTTTCCCACCAGGTGGTGCTTTATTCTCGAAAAATCGATTTTTGGCTTTATGTCTGAATCTATTTCTCTTATTGATCTCAAATCAAGTGCAAATAAAAGGTCATGACCTCAGGATGCATCCTGTCCTGATGCCATACTGGGCTCGTTCAAAGTTTCCACACCAGGACGAGCTTTGTGACTGAACATGTGCAGCTTTATATTATTGTGTTGCATCGGGGGCGTTCGAGGATTTACCCCTAGCAGTTGCTTTCAAATGGCATTGGCCTTGCTACATCTTTCAATTTCTTTCCTTTGTTTTGGATGGTTTCAAGCCCCAAGGACGTTCACTATTGCAAGATACACATCACAAATGCAGAAGACAATGGGGCAGGGTGACCAGACCAGCATATCCTCATTTTCATTTGTCGTAAGGAGGAAAAATATATTATAAATCTATAAATCTATGTATTCATAGATTATTTTGTACTCACACTATTTGGACAAAGCCTTTTAAAAAATGTAATACCTCATGAAATCATCACTAAGACTTTTAATACTTTTTAATTAACCTAATTTTTCCACAATCAATTTATCAACTATGAATACTTGTTAATAATGTTAATAAATAAACACGTTGATCACAGGGTGTGTACTGAGTACCTGAGTACTGTTGAAAAAACCCATTACTTTTAATGAAAACTTGAGCATACCGGCCCAACTAATCTAACAAGGAACTGTGCAAAAGTAGCAGCTAATATAGAAAAGATGTTTTAAGGGCAACATTACGCAGGTAAACATCTCAGGAAAATGTATTATGGGAACGGTTGTCCACCAAGAAAGTGGTGAACAGTTGGTACACAGTAAACTACATAATGGTTTGATAACATAGCAACACTGACAATACTGGTCCATTTTCTGCATTAAGTTACACATCTGCTAGAGACCTGCAAATAGACCAAATTAAACACACAATCGATGAATCCTTGGCATAAAGCATACGTTTAACCTTACCACAGTGCCCCTTATCAAGTAGTGCACTGCAGTATGCATGTTTACTTGCACAGATTGTAGCATAGTGCTGCAGTGGTTAGCACTATGGTTTTATACAAGTTTTCGCTTCAAACCTCAAAAGGGACTTTTCTGGCATACCGTTAAGGTTTGACTATACTCTGCTTTTCACCTGCACTCCTCACACATGCATGTCTCTCTCTGTGATAGTTTTCTCACAGACTTACAGCACAAAGCAGCTGCCTTCATTACAACTGTGAATGGTTTATTAATAAAAAAAAAAGGAGTGTTCACATGATAATGTAAATGTCCTTCCACTGCATAAGAAGTTATCAGTGGATTATAATTCAACCTCATATAAGTTTAAATATAAATTTATATATAAAATAAGAGACTCTTGTCTTATCCATCCATCTATATATATATATCTATATATATATATCTATATATATATATAC
>JBAMHX010000015.1:10768540-10819109 GCA_037177515.1 Pseudomugil tenellus
TCTATATATATATATATATAATGAGGTAATATTATTATTATACCTTTGAGGCTTTCAACATTCTCAACCATATTTTCACAACATAGCATTTGTCATATCAACAGTGTCATCTACCCACACCCACAGCACATTGAAAAACATAACTTGCATATTAACTGGCATAAAGCCAGTCATATTTAAAGGTTTTCTTTTTGGTGAGCACAACAAGGGAAAAAGAAGCCGTGAGGAGAGAGTGCATACCTCATCTTGCTGGAAATAAGGTTGCTCCACTTCCCTCAGGGGGTCTTTCAGGTAGCCAAACATAAACTCTTGCACCTTGTTGTTGTCTGTGGCCCACAGTTCCTGAATTTACAATAACAAACAAATGTATTAGATGTAAAAATAAGAAAAAAAAATAGGAAAAATCAGCAATATTTTCAGTAGCTAATGGATAACCTTTTGAAATTCAAGGAGGAAACTCTTGAAGTCCTCTAAGGAGATCCTCTGTTCTGGTCTATCAATATACCTGGGAAAGAAAGAAGTAGTTTGATTTATCATTTAATCCTAAACAATCAATAAATGTGTCTGTGATGAACTGGCGACCTGTCCAGAGTGTACCCCAAGTGATTATTTTATTTTGTGTGTGTGTGTATATATATATATATATAACAAATACAAAGATCTCTGATGGTTCCATGTCCTCATTTAATTTTATTTAACATTTTTTTTAAAAAACACAAGACACAAAAGTTATTATTGACAATCAGCTGTTATGCATTAATATCATAGTGAAGCAAAGCGTTGAGGATTCTTCATGGTTAGGAAAAGTCTGCCATATGTCCCTTCACACATGGTGAGACAGGTGGCAAAATCTTTAATTAAATGTGCTCCTGTAGGGTCCTCTGAATCTAAAGGTCAACTAAAGAAATTATAAATTGCCTAGAACAGAGCTGCCATGTTGGTATTACATGGTCCCATAAGAACAAACCATACAAGTATGTGGCATCAACTCTTATGGTTAAGCGTAGAGAACAGGCTAATTTTTAAAATGACTACATCTTTAGGAACATTGCTTTTTTCTTCTCAACTTATTTTCTTACATGACCAATATTACAAGATTTTGTCAGGTTCACTCTTATTTTTACAAGGTCAGCAGATGGTAATAAAATTATGCTACCACATCCAAAATCAAATGCTTTAAAGAGAACAGTTACTTACTGCGACGTCATTCACTGGAATAACAACCTACTGAACATGTGTAAATTGAACAGCAAACTACTTTTCAAGTACCATCGGAGAATGCACCATTTAAATCTATGAGTTGGAAGTAGATACACCCACCATATGAATGTAATACACATTAATATATGAATTTTTATTAATAATGTCTGAAGTTTAAAATTATGTCCCTAATGTTTCACTGTCTTTAAATTATTACTGTTAAGTGAATTCCAATTTGCATCTTGTGTATTTTTGTCTTGTCTAGTTTTTTTTTTTTTTTTTTGCAGGTAGGCTGCAGAAAGACCAGCTCATACTACTTTGGAAACAGCTACTAGGGATTCTTTTAACTATAAACAGCTTGTGTGATTCAAACTTATGTTTAAATTATTTTGACAAAAGTATTCCCACTGTAATCATGTGAGAAGTCGGTTACAGCTGCAGAATCATGAATACATGATTAAAAATGGCAGATTTTACAACTGCTGAAATTTGCATCTTCTTCTTATCAGGGCACAATTCATTGATTTTTTAAAACAAAAATCAGTTTAAAATGTTGCAACTAGCAAATTTGAAAGCAATGCACAGTTAAGAGCATCCAAACCTTGAACCACATTTCCTGTCATCTTTTTTGTGCAACAGTCACTTAAATATTATGTGACACATACACTCAGTTGTAAAATCACATCATCAAACCTCATTGCAAACTAATTTCCCATAAAAGGCAAATAACCTGTGCTGGTTTTTTTCCAGTGACCACACAAAGCCCTTTTATACTGCTAGTCATATTCATTCATTTTATCAATAATTCACAACTTTATTATCATTTTATTGCATTTTGACCGTTTTTATTGTTTATATTGCACTTGGTTTGTTTTGTTTACTTCTTGTGTTGCATTTCTTTACTTTGATTTGTTTATGTCTTATTGGGTTTTTAGAAAGGTGCTTTAAAATAAGATGTATTATTCATCTACACACTCTTCGTAGATAAGTATTTTTATATCACACACAAGATTCTTTGAAATGTATTGTAGGGCAGCTGTTATCACACCTTCCAGTTGACGGTCAACCACTCTCACATTGAGTCACGTGTTGTGGCAAAAAACAGTGACTTCTGGGATGTCCTGATGAATTACAGACAATTTTATTAAGTGGAGTTGCTTTAAATATTTCTACAGCTCCTAAAAATGCGTTGGCATTATATAAAACAAAAAGAATACTGGATCCATTTCATGCAGGGATGCGACCCAGAAATGGCTACAATTGTGGTAGATTCATATTGATCAGCTGCATCTCTGTGAAGTTCCCATCTTAACATTTAGTGTTTTTGTCTTTACCTCTTTGGGAGTTAAATGCATATTTTGTCTGATTTTCCGGCGGATGTTGCGGCATATATTCTAAAATACGTTCTCTGTCTGCTGGTAGTGGTCGTGTCTGTTTTTTGTCAAATACAGGAAGAACTTTTACATTTATGACCTTAATTCTAACTGCATTGAATTGTTGTGTAAAGTGAAGAAAGAAAAAAAACAAGAATGCAATGATTTGCACGTCCGTTCAACTTATATTCAATAGAACGCACTGCAAAAAACAGATAATAGTCAAACTTTAAAACTTTATTTTTAGCAAAAATGTATCCATTTTTTTTATTTGATGCCTCCATCACATTCCCAAAAAGTTTGGAAAATAAATATCTTGTCTTTTTGTTTAATTAGGTTTAAATTGAAAAACACATTACAATTTTTGTAAAAAAAAAAAAAATGTCATTTTAAATTCATTCAGGTCTACTGCTTACATGTAACATGAATGAAAGTCAAGACTGATGAGTCCACAAAGGGTCAGTTAGGGGATTTTTTAATACAGTATTATCTATATTATGTATAGAATATAGATATGTTTAATTATTACCTATATACTATCTCTAACACTGTAAAAGTTGGTATTACTGTCTGCCAAACTCTCCTGTATGGTGTCAACCTACCTTTGCAGAAAAGGGATTTCCACCTGAAAAAAAGATAAAAAAGGACATTTTTTTTAGTAAATTGAACAGCTCTTTTCTTTTTTTAAATGTGTGCAGAGTTAAATATGTACATGATGACAGACTTCCTGTAGGTGGAAGGGAGGGCACTGAGGTCATCTATTTAATCTAACCCCAGCCTGCCTGTCTGCTCATCTATATATGCGAGTGTGTCCTAATGGCCTACACTAGAAAGGTTTGGTGGGTTTTAACTGGTCCATATTGATCTTGAAGCCATTTGAGAACACACAGATGGGGGAATGAAGTGAGCCTTGGCAGGGATGCAAATAGGGTAGTGTGGGATCAAAGTGTTGAGACTGTCTGTAGATTCAGAAAATGAATGCACTTACATTTTTCTGAGCGTCAAACATGAGGCTGCGATACAGCTGGGCAAACTGGCTGAAGGACACGTCTCCATTCCTCAGCTCAGAGTCCTTTAAAACATGTAGAGAATGATAAGAGAGGAAAAATATATAAATATATGTCTTTTAAATCTTTTAAAACCTCCAACAACAACAGGGTTAAAGGGGAGTGAGCGGGGACGTGACAGCAAAATGGGTCCATGATAATAGGAAGAAGTTACCGGAAGTTTCTCTCGGAGGAACTTCATGTTGGGCACTTTGTAGTTGACCTGGCTCAGCATGTTCTTCAGATCCTTACAGGAAATCCTAAATACATACAAACAGAATTCGTGCAGGAGAAACATTTTCACATTAATATGGATATAACCATAACAAAACATGCAAAGACACACAAACGTCAGCATTGTATCAGCCAGAAATCCAGTTTCTACGTTTACAAGCAAGCTGAAGCATTGTGAAGAAACATTGTGAAGCTTTTATTTTAAGTTTTGTCGCTTGTGCGAGACAGCTTGGAATTCTGATGACGATACACTAACAGCATAACAAAGACAAACATCTCTGCACATCTCCACTCTCTGCCGTCTGTTTCCTGCAGCAGGAAGAACGGCTGGTGCTTGGTCAAGAGGCCAGTTCCTTCACTACACCTCCAGCGAGCTCTTTCATAAACACCTACTAGCCGGATGGTGCAAGTCTCCTTACACCGAGTAGCACAAAGGAAAACAGGCTCACAAACAGTGCATTACAGGTTTGGCTTACCTGTCTTCTCTGTTGCGATCAAGTGCATAAAACTGCTTGCGTAACCATCTAAAAAGCAAGGATAAAGAGATTGAATACATGTCATTAAAAGGCAAACAAATAAAGAAGACCTTTAAAATAAGGTTAAGAGAGATTTTGCGTTATTGCACCTCTCTATTTGAAGTGGCGTGGGAGACTTCACTGTATCAGCAACAAGCCAGTTTAGCCCCTTCACCCACATGGTCAGCTCCTCATCAGATGTTGCTGAGAAAAAGTCATTTAACACACAAGTACATTATATTTGGATATCATAATATAAAATAAAGACTCAGACAAAATATTTACCATTAAAAAAAAGAAAAAAACAAGCTACAAACAGCTATAGAGAGATAACAGGGAATGCTTTGTCACAAATACATATGAGTGAACATGCAAGGCTGCGTGTTGGGTACCTGCCAGGCTGAGGGACTTAAGGCGAAACTCTGTGCCATAGAGAATGACAAAGCAGTGAGCCTGATCGAGCCGTGATGCCGAGTCCTCCACATAGCGCTCAAAGTCCCGCGACTTCTGACCAGAACGGATCTCCTTGATCTCCCGAATGTCAACTGTAGTCAGACAAACATATAGTAAATAAGTATTTAAGTAAAACAAAAGGCTGCTATCACTGTCAGGTGTGTCCACATTATAGGTGGGCAAATGTAAATAGACACAATATCATCCAATAACCCTATTTTTTAAATCATACAGTCACAATTTCAATGCACAGAACACAAAATTAGATTGCCATAAATGTGTTTTCAACACTATACTTGAAGATATCCTTATTTTAACTATGTATTTAAGTTAGTCACACAAGTGTTTTATATATATATATATACACACAGATAAACATAGTTTATGAAAGTCTCTTTGACCGCAAGAAAAAGGAGAGGCAGGGGACATGAATCAACCCACATATGATTGTACTTCAAGCTGAGAAATAAAAAGAAGTAACCGACTAAGCTAACTTTAATCAGCTTCTTGCTAAATGCATCTACAGAAAAACCCAAGTCTGTGGGTAAACTTCTCCATTTTGGTTTGATTAGCACTATAAATAAAACTGTGACACCACCATGTTTTTAGAAAAGACAGCTTCTTTAGGAATAATCAGAAAAAAGCGATCTGGTTTAGTTTGTTCTTGGTTGCCATGAATCAGTTAGCTATAATTTTGCATGATGGCTGTTATGTAGCACACGAGGTCTCTGTTAAATAAGCAGCATTTGAGGACCTAAAGCAGGGACTCTCCCACAAAACGCACACACACGCTTCTTTCAGCTCCTGCTCTTCTTCCTGCCCCTGCACCACACATCCTGTGCTTTTCTGCCTTCACACCACATCTGCGCTTGCGTGTACATTTGAAGGTGTATGTTTTTTTTTCTAAAGCGAAAAAAAGACATATCTTCTCACACACTCACCAAGCTGAGCTTGCTAATCGTACATCATCTCTCCGTTTACTTTACCAGCTAAACAAGCCAGCAGACTTCCGGTGCGAGCAAAGCAGCTTTGACAGGTTGATCTGTGAGCAATTTGACTCATGCTATTTGGAAGTTGCCTCAGACAGATGAAGGAATTAAAGAGACAGTAAAAAGGTATGACGTAACCAAAAAATAAATAAATAAAGGTGAGGAGGTATCCTGCAATATGTTGCAATATGTTGACGACCTTCCTCCCAAGCAGGATTTTCTAGCGCTCATAACCAGAAAAATCAATTAAAAAAGCAGAGTTCCTGAACAAAAGAGGTAGATACAATTCTTAGAGAAAAAACAAAGTTTTCCGTTAGACTTGTTCCACATTTAGTTGAATAAATGTGTTAAAATGTTTCATCAAGAGAAACAAGGAGTCATTCAGTAGTTTCAGTTGATCCTGTAGTCTGAAAAAAGGTTTTTGCTACTTTAAGTTTTAATTCATAAAAAGAAAAAGAAAATCAAACCTTTTTTTTTTATTTCATATGTGAACAGAGGATTTACTTTATATATTTTATCTGAATCCACCATAAAGACAGAAATATACTCTGGGTTTTTGGAAGTATTGAGAAAAACTCCCCGACTACACAACCTGTGTTTAGTTGTTTGGTTTTAATCAACACCATGGTCACAAACTTCAGAGATATTTTATAGGAGAAAACAGAAGTAAAATAACAAGAAAACAGTTGCTATTCTTCAAACTATACTTGGTAAAATTTTCTCTTTAAAGGGGTGGATGCTTAACTAGTTTTTCTAACTGGGTGTTTTGTATTTGACACCATGGTTAAAAGGTCAGATCAACGTCCATTTCTATTCACTTCATTAGTTTCACGCTTATCAAAGGAAGAAAGTATATATTACACTCAGAAAAAAAGCAGGCTGGAGTTATTTTTTTTAGGTACTGTAATCATTATATAGGTTTTCTTATTCTTATTTTTTTATAATCAATACATAAACTAATTTATAAATAAACACATAATACATAAACTTCCATTATCTACATGGCAGTGAATTAAAAATACAGTTAATTGCATAAAATAAAAAACAGTTAATTACATAAAATTACAAACAGCTAATTACATAAAATACTAGTGTACATTTCTTTTAAACAGAATACTATGTGTGTAGTACTTCAATTTAAAAACAAACTCATCATGTTAAACTGTGTACATCAACGTATCCATATCAGCCTCTTTTTGCACTGAATAAAGTTGGACTAAACACTCCCTCAGATGAATACTGGGCAGTTTAATGGATGCTGTTCCACGAAGAGAAAAAATAAACAAAAAAACACTAAGATTTGATTTATCATTTACCCAAGTGGTTTTCCAATTCACTTCCAGTCTACGAGTGGTAACATTAACAAACACAGTTATGTGGACGTATCGAACAATATAGTAGCAGAGGAATAGCATGTTTGAAATATTAGATAAATTAAATATTCGTATCTTCACAACAGACAAAAGCATTCACCGCTATAAACCTGGCCAGACGTCAGATTACTGGGTTCATAGGCCAGCAACAAATAACTCATCATACATTAAACCAGCAACCATCCTGATTATTATGTTAACTATCAAGCAGAAAATCAAAACATAGTAGAATTAGTAGAATTCCACACAACTTCATTTATTCAACAAAATAAAGTTGCAATTTTTCTTTACTAGAATTTACCCAGTGAATGGCCAATTTACTGAAAAAGAACTGGGGGCGGGTCTATTTTTCTAAAATAGAAAAAAAACATTTTATTTAAAAAACACTCTGTGTACAAGATAAATAAGGAAATTAAAATGTTCCTCATAAGTAAAAATATGCTCATAAAAAGATTGATAGTTCTTTTTCATATCGATATATTGTCTCTTAAAAATATTGCAATATAAGGATATATTGATATTTTCTTCCAGCCCTACTTCCAAGATTGATCGATTAGCCGTGATAATGTCAACTTTGAAAACAGCAAGCGACTAATCTAATAACTGATGTCATGGTTTATTTTAACAGGCTCGGTTTTTCTCTCCAATGCGATTGACACAAGTGCGCAGTAATGACCATCAGAGTTAGCTGAACACTTTGCAAAGTGGCGCTACAACGAAGTTGTAGGAACATCTTACAATGAGGCACGTGGTAGCTGCTTTCTGATGAGAGGGACAACCATCTTGGTTAGCTAATCAGCTAGTTGATAGCGGCAACGGTAAAAGTAGGGCCATCAGTTGCATTCTCTTTAGCACGTATGCGCTTGCTGTAACGTTATCACAGAAATGTTTGAAAAAGATATGTGAAATAGCAAATGTTTTGTTTTGTAACGCTACAAGCCAACATATAGTACCTTTGCAAGCAAATGTCCAGACCAAAAACATTTGAACATGCTAGTGACATACATTAAATCGCCATTTGTGGTTTGAGATCAAGGTTTCAACACTTAGAGATAAGACTTCATGCTGGAAGCTAATCTGACATCAAGTTTCATGCTGGTGCGATATGCTACAATTAACTGATTAGGTGACAAATCAGTAAAATAGCACGTCTTCAAATATCTTACGAGTTGTGTAAATGTCTCTTCAATGTATCCACTTTTTAAAAATAATTTTGATCAAGTCACTTAAAATGAAACAGAAATGTGCCAGTCCTTTCCTCAGCTCTGGATACAGGAGGACTTCACTGGCATATAATTGTTTGTCTATAAAGGCAATTACTGGTGATTATTTTCCAACACTATACTCATCCATCCATTTTCTATACTGCTTAGTCCAATTCAGAGTTGAGAGGAAGCGGGAGGCTATCCAAACCGGGTTAACCGGGTACACTCTGGACAGGTCGATCGCAGGGACACAAAACTATATCCTGCTTTGCAAAAACGGACATATAGCACGTCGGACTGGACAAGAACATGTCACTTTTATGGTTGGAAAAGCAGGAACGCAATGACTTTAGAAAATGTGCATAATTCAAAGTAATAAAGTGAAAAACAGGCATTTCTCAGCATTTTATATTTTGCTTTATTCTTTTACTGCCAAAGAGAAAAGCATAAATATTCCTGGCCAGACTGAATCCAAAGGATGACACACTTCCAGCAAAAACCCTGCTATTCTATTTCTGTACATTAATGAACAGTAAACCAATTTCACCTCTTCAGGGGTATCAAATAGCAGCTATGAGCTCATGGTGTATGAAAGCATTCGCTGCAGACAAAATGATACAACGCAAAAAATTAAATAAATAAATAACAAAATCGCTTACACTCCCCCTCCTTTTTGCGTGTGTGTGTGTGTGTGTTTTTGCTGCATCCGGAGCATATTGCAGCTGTGCACAAGGCATCCTGCAACCTGAGAGACGACTTAACGACTCACTGTAGGGCTGTGTATTCTCAGCTAAACACACACCAGGGTTACAGTAAATTCCTATCCCTGGAACAAAAGAGGGCAAGAAAACTTTCTTTTCATCATTGACCTCGAATATATTTGTACTCGACGTGTGATTTATTCTCCCCTGAAAAACAGCAGTCGTACTTCACACCTGTTTTTACAAAGCTAAAAGAGTTATTTGGGAAATTCCTTTAAGACATGCGTGAAAAAGTTCAGACAATATCCTGAATGTTTATGAAAAATATGACTACATAAGATGGGAAAGTTAAGAAAAAATAATAATAAACTTGATATAAAACTGACAATTCAGCAAAATAGAAAAATAGTTAATTAGTTTTTTCTTTTTTAAACATTCATGTGAAATTTCTAAACATTACAGGGTTTCATATTATGACATTGATACTATTATTAAAAGTATCAAGAGTTCTGGGAAGCAAGTAAATAAGGCACAACGTTAAAAACCAGCCATTAGCTATGCTAAAAAAGACGTAAATGCAGTGAAAATCATTGCACAGGTTCAGAAGCACTTCTGCAAACACACTTCATGAGTGTTGAAGCCGGGATACAGTGAAAACCTGCAGGATCATGGTGACAGCGCTGCTCTAGAGCCGCAGCGGTGAGGTAGAAAACCATGTGACACACTGAAATTTGCTACTAATTTTAGAAATCATGGATGCGGATTTCACGTTTTGCTTGGTATTAATGCACATAGCATAGGTAACGCGTACATCTGTGAAGCTATAATTAGATGTGTGGTACGACTATGGCTCTCCCTCAGAATCACTTGAGGATTGTTGATCCTAAACTGGATGAGTTGATTCAGTCCTAGTAATGTCCAGTCAGAGCTAGGGCTGGGCGATTCATTCGAATTTGTTTATTTAATGAAAACAGATTTTTTTGCTTCCACGGAAACCTTTTGAGCCTTCTTACATCACAGTAATGTCAGCGTACTTCTAGTGATTTCCCACAAATCTGCATTAACACATCAACATGGCGGCAAAGAAGAGCCATTTTCCAAAAGTTTCCTTTATTATCTGGAACCGGTTCGGTTTTGCAAACATGGATTTGGATCAATAAATGCCACATTGCAAAATCTGTTTAAAGGTTGTTGCTACTAAAGGTGGGAGCACAACCAATTCAACACCTGAAACAGAGGCACTCGACGAAGTGGGAGGAATTGTGCATCTACGACAAGCTCAAACCAGCAACAGTCCATGGTAGGGGAATTATTTTCACTCTGTCCTCTAAGAGAAGACGGACACAATGGAAAGCCATCACGGACGTGGTCTAAAACCAAAAAGCATTTTTGAAAAACAATCATTTTTGTCTTTTGTATAGATTTTTTTAACAGAAGGGGAAAAAATCTATTTAAAATCGGATTTGGTTTGAAAAAATGTTACTTTTGGGCCATATCGCCCAGGCCAGAGCTCAAGGAGAAATAAATGAGTTTAGTTTTACTGCATCAGTAGCACAAAGACACACCGAGGCACTGAAATTAAACTTCTAATTAGATAACTGGGTAAAACAAGCCAAAACTCCTGTCTTGATTGGTTAAATTTAAAAGTGATTTCAATCCCTTTTCTCACCAGTCATAAAAACACTGCCGCACAAAATAAAAGCTGTAATACAGACAGCTTAAAGATAACTTAGCACCAGACACGGTGATTACGTGTTTTACGATTATTTTAACAAAACAAGCTATAATCCATACAGTACATCAACCTCTCATTAAAAGGGCCTGTGTGTTAAAACAACCTGAAGCGCTGACCTGTTGCTGCATTATGAAATGAAAAACACAACAAAACGGCTCCAAATGAAATGCTCTGGAAAATGTTGCACTTTCACTTTTAACGGAAGAACTGATGGTGTTAAACATGCCCTTGATTTTAACTTGTTTCTCTCTTTCATCAGCACATAAACTAAATAAACGTATTCAGTTTCTACATTTCCATTCAGGATATTGTACACGGCGCCTGAATGCTGTAGCAGGCAAACAGGCAGAATATTCCTTGAGGTAAAATCACTGCAATGATTTGTTGTCTGAAAGGCGTGACAACCTCTCTCGTTATTAAAGTCACTTGGCAATCTGAAAAAGAAAATGAAAGCTTCTCATTTACCTTTACATCTACATTTCACACACTTCTCATCCTAGTAAAAGTCACATGAGAGAACCAACAAACTTTCATAACGTCACTATTTAAGAATAAAAATGTTGTTAATTTCATTGTTCTGTAATTTGCAATTTGTAAAGTAAGATAAGATTATTATTCTAGGACTCAGCGATGTCTTTTGTAAACCCACTGACGTTTCTGTATGCAAACTAACCAGTTCTGGCACATATATATATATATATATCTATGTTAGGCATTACCAATGCATGTGTGTGTGTGTGTGTGTGCTTGCACTTTACTTACTCTCTCCTTCTATTTTATCTGTGCTCCGAGTCCAGATAATAGTCCTGGTCTCTAGCTTTACTTGAAAAGTCCTTCTCTCTGGCCGCTGGGATTTCTTAGAATAAAACAGAGTCAGTACTGTACCCAGCTCCAGGTCTCGGTACAGGTTGTTCATTTCTGTGTCGTTATCCATCCACAGAACAGGTCCATTGGAAAAGAAGCCAGAAGTCCCGGCCATGTTCACTTCCCCTGTTTGTTATCCGTTTCCTCTTAGAACAATCAGCTCAGTCCAGGCCTAGACAGGGTTACCTAAAGGAGGAGGAGGAGATCCATGAAACAATCCCCTCAGGACTCCTACTCAGTCACATCGTACTACTACAGCGGTACCGTTCAGCATGGAGACCCGTTTTATTCATAATTAAATACAACATCTTGAAATAAACATATGACCATGAAATTTATTTAATTATGAATAAAACTGATCTCCATAGTCTGGAGGCAAATAAGATGTTTTAATTCATACTGGAGACATGCAGATAGTCCTAACCTCTACAGAGCAGCAAATATGCATTCAAATGAGAAAATATTTACCATCAAACACAAATAGCATTTGCATATATAATAGATCATGTTCATTTACTCCCATGCAAAGGTAATATCAGTCAAAAATGCACTGAAGAGAGGTTTACTAGAAGCCTGGCGGGTTTGCAACTTCAAATGTACTTTTAACCTGAATTTTGCACATTTGTTAGTATTTCTTCTGAACATTACAACTCACACCTACAGAAATAACATAACTAATTTTGCATGTTCAGTGTATAAGGATTAACATGTATTATTATTTTTAATTACCTACGTATTTTCCATGATGGGCTATACTGGTAAAGCAATATAAAGTATACCAGTTACTGTGCTGGTATATACCTAAAATATATCTATATGGAAAGAAATACATTAATTGGCCAAACTTAGATGATCACAGACTAAACACACTAAAACAAAACATCCAGGACTTTTAATATAAAACCTGTTTGTTGATTTGTTTTCTAATAATAATAAGGCAAATCTTAGTACAACGTACTTGAGGAAAACTACAGTAATTGATGATTAACAGTGGTGTAAATAAATGACTACTACAACCTAAATCCGTCTGTACAGAATAGATAGTTTTGGTTAATGTTATAGCAAAACACAAGTTTCTCTCCAACATCAGTTTTATCTTTAATCAGGAATGTTTAATCTGATTTTTCAATAACGTAAAGCGGCCAACAGGCCCGTAACCTGCTGCTGGAAAACAAAGTTTCCTCAGGATAAACCCCCCCAGTAGGAATATAACTGGTGAGGAATTGAAAACATCAGGATACCAGCGGAACAAGAAACGTCTGGCTATTTTCACAGCGTGGAAACGGGGCCGGTGCGTGTTAGCATTTGGCTGGGCCGAAATAAGAATATGGCTGGATTTACTGGTGAAGAGGAAACGATAACAGAAGCTTTTCTGTCCTTTTTTCTTCGCCTTAATGTGCGGAGGAAAATTAAGAGGAAAAAAAAGGCGCAGGAGCTGCTGTGCTCTTAACCACCTACCGCTGCAATCTCGGCCCGACCGCACATCTCCAACGGCTGCTACTCTCCCTTCTCGCGCACCAGTCGTCTTTCTGCTACTCCTCTTCCCCCCGTGACTCGTTTTCCGTGATTTAAATCATCACCAGGCCCCCGCGAGGCGCTGCGGTCCCGACGATACTAATCCAAGCAGTTTCCTCTTTGCCCCTTCAGCCGTCCACAGAGATAGTCAGACAGACAAGAAGAACCGTGGCAAGACTACGCAAGTTTGTCTGCTCCCAGTCAGAGCCAAGCAGCACAGGCCCTCCCCCTCCCCCAGGACTACCAGCTACAGCATCATCCCAGCCGGAGTCAAAAACCACACTTCCGGTTGGAGATTTTCACAATATAACAATCATTATTTACAACATTGGTTCGACAAATATTAGTCTCTTGTAATCATTTTAAAAAGATTAATTATGTATTTATTTTACATTTGCTTTCTCAGATTTATGTAACCCACATTTTGATTTAGGTTTTCGAATACTTGTGTGATTTTCTTCATTACAGCTGTATCCCAATTCAGGATCTGCGCATTTCCGAAGCCACTTAAAGTTATTATTTGGGGTTATTAACCCTTAGTGAAATGAGACAGTCTACCTACTGCACTATACTATAATAAAACAATTTAAAAAAAGGTATTGCAACTTTATCCAGTGGGGGTGGGGGGCATCTAAACTCTTTGAGAAGAAATATAACAAAAGAAATAAAATGCATGACATAAAAGTTACTGTGCAAAGAATGAACTGTTATTTTAATAAAAGTAAGTAAATAAAACAGTTTGAACCTTTCTTTAAAAGATCTGTGAATTTGAGCAGACCTACAGTTATCTGAGGGTTTTATTCCACATGTGGGAAGCATAAACGCTGCCTCTCCATCTTTAGTTCTAACTCTGGGATCAGAAAGTAGACCTGTGTGATCTGGGTGGTTTGTAACAAACCAGAGGTTACTGAATGTATTTTGGTCCTAAATCATTTAGTACTTCATAAACTAACAGTAAGATTTTTAAGTCAGTTCTTTGACAGACAGGAAACCAATGTAAAGATCTGGAGTTGTATGATTCACTTTTTTGGTTTTAATGAGGACTGCAGCAGCGTTCTGGACTTACTCCAGCTTTCTGATGGACTTTTTAGGGAGACCTGTAAGAACAGCACTACAGCAGTCTAGTCTACTAAAGATAAAATGCATAGACAGCACAATAGTCTTACTGTGATACTGAATTTCAAATCTTGAGTCCAGAACGACGCCAAGATTTGTCTTTGTCATTAGTCTTTGACATAGCTGTCCGAAGCTGATTTGTGATTTTTAGTCTTTCTTCTTTGGCTCCAAAAACTATTATTTTACTTTTGTCTGAAGGAATGAAGGACATTCAGGCACATCCACTCTTTAATTAGATCAATGCATTTGATCTGAGTTTGGATTTGTCTATATTCTCCTGGTGAGATGGTTATGTATATGTGTGTGTCATCAATGTGCCTATAGTGACATATCTTATTGTTTTTCATCATTTGAGCATTTAAATGTTTAACAGCAGTGGCCCCAAAATGAAGCCTTGGGGAACTCCATGGGTTATTTTAGTTTGCTCAGATTTATAGTTACTTATAGACACAAAGTAGTCCCTGTCCTTTAAATAAGACTCACACCAATTAATTGCTGTGCCATCGACTCCTACCCAGTTTTTCAGCTGGTGCAGTAAGATGTTGTGGTTGAACATGTCAAATGCAACACTGAGATCCAGTAGTACAACGGCTGAAATGTTTTACCCCAGTGTGGTCCTTCTGGAGGGGTATTTTTGCTTGTTCTGCTCATTTTGTATCTCAATTGAAGTGTAATTGTGGTTGTTTTGTGTCTTACTGAGGTTTAATTTTTTGCATCTGCTCACAGTCAACTTATTTTTCATATTTACAACCCCAATTAAAAAAAATCTGTGTTAAATGTAAACAAAAAATTAAAAAAACAACATATATGTTGAAACTACGATATTTTGCCACTTAACGGAAAATAATAGCAATTTTTTAATTTGATGGCAATAGCAATCTTCTTTTAATAACTGCAAATGTCATGGGAGGGAGGAGACCAGTTGTTTATTGGAAGCATGCATGTGCAATATCCAGTTTAAGATCATATCAGATATCAGATCTTTTATTGATCCACGGTGAGGAATTTCTACCGTTACAGCATCTCAAACACAAAGTGAAAGAGACAAAAAACAATAGAATAAAAAACAGACATAAAACTCTATTGATATCATTAAACCGTCTGACAGTGTTTGGTATGAAGGACATGCGGAAGTGCTCTGTCCTACACTTTGGGTGTGTATGTCTGTCACTGAAGGAGCAGCTTAAGCATGGGAGTGGGAGATGTTCATGATGATGGACAGTTTGGCTGGAGCCCTCCTTCCCCTCATCACCTCGGAGGGGTTCAGGGGGCTGCCACAGTTTGTTAGTCAATTTGTTAGTTCTCTTGTTGAGAACACCCTCCTCCCCAGCAGACCACTGAGGACACCAAAGACACCACCAGTCTCATAAAAAGTCCTCAGCACTGGCCTGCAGACACCAATAGATCCCAGCTTCCTCAGCATGTAAACATGGCTCTGACCCCTCTGACACTGTAGAGCAAGTCGTTGTTGTCAGTCCAGTCTAGTGTGTTATTTAAGTGGACACCAATGTACTTGTACAGCCTCACTCTCACGATGTCATGTCCCCGGATGTTCATTGGTGCAATGCCGAAAGAAGTCAATCATCATCTCCTTTGTCTCACAGCTCCCATTCAAAATGTATCTTTAAACAGTTATGTGTTTTAAATATTATATTGTGTATAAAATGTCAGATAATGGGATTTGCAGCTCAATGCAATCAGATATTTATATTCACATTTTACAATTGTCCAACTCTGACATGAACCTAAGATTGTGCACTTATTTTGAAGGAAAAGATCTTACTTCCTGCTGCTTGTCGCGGATCATTATTTGTCAACTTTATGTAACTCGCCCTCCAACAGGAGTGCCTACTATCCCCCCCTTGAAAGATGATTTCTTTCTAGAACCTGACCACAAACGAAGTAACAGCTAACTTTATCTCTCAGCCACTAATAACGTAGTTTCACAAACAAAAAAAGCAGAGTAAATGCATGTGAGAGTTATAAATAATACTGATAATAATTACTGTTGGAGGTTAACTCCTGACTGCAGCTGATTAACTCTGACAAGATTGTGCTTCTGTTTGTTCACTCAGTGTACAATTTCTTGCCACTAATTCGATTTAACAAGAAGAAAAACAGGACAATGTTGATGTTTTATTCTTAAAGGACAAAGCCCAAAAGAACAAGCTTTCAACTCAGGATAAGATTGTGTTATTAATGATCCAATAGCAAGAAATACCAATGACAAAAATTTCAATATCCATTCACATGAAGACATTTTTCAAAGACAGTTTCGGCTTTATTGTTGCGATACAAAAACAACACACTACAAGGATACATGATGTGATCTTTTTGGCAAAATCCATGCCCAGTAGTCTGAGGGAACAGTCTCTCGCAGCTCTGGCACATAAAACATATGTTTCTGCTATTACAAGTAACCGAGATCAATTTTATGCCCCTTCATTGTAAAACTGAGGAAACAGACACAAAGGACCTTGCATAAAAGCAATAAAGAGCTATTTGTTGACAATTCTTACAGCACACTAAAAAAAGAGTAAAAATAACAGAAAGAATTAGAGTGACTGAATAATGATAATAAAAATATATACATCCCTGAAATAAACAGAAAACCTAAAACAGTGCAGATTAAAGATGACATTCTGTGTTAATATGTATGGACGTAGTGCTAGCATTTACTTATTCGTCATGTCATCCCCCTTTCATGAGGCTAATTTTATTCAAACTGAAACTAAACCAATTACAATCCGTTATTTAATCTCTCACCCCGTTTCTCGCAGTCTCCCCAGCAAACACTTCTTAATTCATTATTCTACGAGAATATAGATTTTCTCAATAAATCTGCGGGCTTACAAATTTCACAACATTTCATCTGACACAGCTTAATACTAATGCATTCATAGTTTGTGGATTACGGTCAGATAGCTGCAGCTACATACACACTATTATAAAGTTTTTTCAAAGAAATGCCTTTTTGCCAGCTTGGTGAACTGTTTGAAGGGTTTTCTTTATGCGTTCCTGTACACAACCAGTCAGTATTTACAGCAGATTATTAACCTGTGATCACAGCTTCAGTGTCGTCTTTGCATCCTCCATCACTGGCCTGCAGTTACCACACGGTGGGATAATTTGACATCAGCAAGAAAGCATCCTTACAATCAAAGGCCCGGGTAGAAAAGGTAAAACACTAAATATGGTTAAAACTCATAATCCTTCTCCGCCATGTCAATTGCCCAGGCAAACTTCTCTCTCTGGGTTTTATTGTAGATCTTCTCAATGGGAATGTCCCACTTCTTACACCTGGACAGGAGAGAAAATGAGGAAGTTTAGGTCAAACCTTTGTGTTTAACTCATCCTTATTTAAAACGGTCATTTTAGACCGGCAGGAATGCTCGTTGTTTATCTAAGAAAGAGATGACTGAACCGGCTAGCAGTAAGTTCTACTGTGTTTTCATCTCTTTTGCTCATCTTCTCAGAACCTGTATGCCTGGTTCCCATGCACCACCCTACTAGACGGAGCCCCATCCCTTACGCTGAACAACAAGGCAAAGCATTGAGCGTTCCTATTTCTATTGTGCTTGAGGAGGTTCTCAGAAATAGCTGTGGGGCATCAGTTAGTGAGGGTGGGCCGTTGCTGCCTTTCTCTGCGGCGTGGCCCTCCATTTAGCCACAGACAGCTCTTCACCGACTTCCCACATGGAACAAGTGCTGTTTGGGGACGCTCCCTGGCTCTGCGAAACAAACCCCATTGTTCCTCGCATTCACGCACTTTTCTTCCTCGCATTTTCCTTCTGCAGCCGTTAGCTTTTTTTCTGCTTCTGCTGCTCCTTTTCCTACAATCCAAGACCATTTCCTGCCTTTCTGTCACCAAGGTAGATATGCGCTCTACCAAGTAGTTTACTTGCTTAATGCTACAGCTTTTTAAGCCACTATTAACAATGGTCATCAAATAATGGCAAAGAATCCCCAAACACAAGAAATAAAATGTGTACTGTAGAATAAATACCAAGCGACAGAGATGCGTGGATCCAAGTAGTTAAGCTTGGAAGTGCCCAGAGCTATCTGCTTATTCTCCTCTCTGTCGGTGGCTTGCACCTGGAGCTTCATTAGCTGCTCTTCTATCCTCTGTACCGTTTTACGTTTCATCTCTACAGCCCTGCAAGGGAAAAGGAAACACAAGAGAAAAAGATAAATATGCAAAGTGAAAAAAGGGAAAAAGAAAGCTAAAGACAGACAGAGGCAGGGACTTAGAGAATTGAGAGATTACAAGGAATATGTTTTATCTTGTACTATAAATGCTAACAATGTGTTGCTAAAGAGTGAACAGAAACGGTTTAGCTGCCTTCCATGCTTACTGCGAAAGTTACGCAAGCAAGGAAAAATCAAACACTCTGATTGGGTTCTTACTTTTTGCTCTTTTCATCACGGGAAGCTTTGTGATCAGCTTTGGCAGCTTTCAGCTGCTTCCTGGCTTCAGATAGCTGGCTTTGTTTATCGTCAATCTGCAATCACAACAAACACATGCTGAATAAATCAGATAGTCCAGAGTACAAAGAATAGGGATCTTTTTATTTCACAATGACAGAATAAATGTCCCTCTCAAAAAAACCAAAGCAAGCAAAGCACAATTATTTACCTTGGTCTGAAGAGTCTGCATGGATTTCTCAAATGTTTTGGGTGGAGCTCTCTGGTGGTTACAAAGAATGGCCACCGCTCGGTTGGCTCGGTTGTACGACAGGATCTTGGCTGGGATGCTATCATCAGCTGTTGGCCCGGACAACACGGCCACGTATGAGGGGGAAGAATCAGATATTTATTGTTAGAAACCAAATTGTGGCACTGCAATAAAACTAGTGTATGTAAAGTAAATCAGTATTGTCTGTATTTTCAGAAACTATTTAATTAAATATATTAATAAAACATCTAAATGATCTTTGTGTCACCGCATCTTGATTGTTAACAAACACAACACAGAAGTGGACATCTTTATGTGCAGTGTATGGTTAAAGTCATTCAATAGGGACAAAAATCTTATATTTTGTAATTCCTGACACATAATAATTCATTGTGAATGCTTCATTATTTTGATGCTTACGGCAGGTAAGTTCCTTGAGCTGCTGTTGCAGGGTGATTGACGCATTGTAGGTACGAAAAACCTTTGCTGTCAATCCATCCATCAGTTCTTGTAGGTGTTTGTTGAGAATAGAAGTCTGTCAGGAATGCAGAAAAAAGACAATGTGAGCACAAACAGCCAGAACAGATGCATTACAAACAATTTTCCAGTTTAATTATAGACAGTTCCCGTTTTGGCTGTCAAACTGGAACCCGGGAGGCAGATTCAGGAGTACGACTGACTTACGTTCAGTCTGTCGAACAGATCATCTTCAGACTGCTTGTTCTCCAGAAATAACTGGAGGTTTTTAAAGACCTGGGAAGATGTAAACAACAATCAGTGGCAATGAAACAATTTCCAGTTTGCTTACCAGGCTGCAAGTGTTCATAGATGCACCATTACATTTCTGCCAGAAGGGTGTGTCTTTTATTTCTCCTCAGAATGGTTCATTGGTTGCAGGTTGGTTTATTTTTATTTCTTTGCACTGCTACATCTAAACAGGCAATCAAGTAAATGCAAGAAGATCCTGGAGTTACTGCGAGGGAATACAGAACTTTCTGAGTGTGCGTTTGTGTATATGCATAAACGTGCATGCTGCCGTAATAGCAGGAAACAGGCCACCCTCTGAGGCAGAACCGACGGAAAGCACTCTGCGTCTGATCACCTGATTTGCAAACATCCTGCACAGAGTATAAACTTCTTATCTCATTAACACTAAACTCCGCATTATTTAAAACCATGAAAAAGTGTGGTCTGGACAGCCCCATAACCAGAAGATAAGTCCACATTTTTCTGCCTTTCCTCTCCATTCATTGGCATATCCCTGTCCCTTTTTTTTAAAACTTAACCCTCTCACCCTTTTCTCCACTGGAATCTTGTTGTAGTAGCGGATGGAGTCTTTTCCCAGGAAGTCAAACTCTACCACATACTCTTGGTCATCCATCTTGGGGTACAGTTTGATGTGCTCCACCCGTAATGAGCAGCAGCCAACCGTGTCCGCAGTCTCACCTTCCTCCTTTTCATTACCTGCCCTCAGTGCCAGCTACAAGGGAAACGGCACACATCCCGGTCATTTTTATAGAGGAAATCCATTCTATGAACTTAGCTTAGCGGTTTGTGTTAATGTGTGAAGGGACAGTAAACTGTTTGTTTTACATTAACCACTGCAGTATCAGAATCACCACAATTGGCTGTTTTTAATGCTTTTCCAACTTGTTATACGCACCTTGTCTATAAAATAGAGTGCCACAGCTCTCTGTCTGATCCGCATCTCTTTAGACTTCCAGTCATCTCTGTACTGCGTCCGAATGCGATCGACGCACTTCTTCAAGCGCCGAGCAGTCTCATATTTCTGCCAGTCCTTCTCCCCCTGCACAGACATACACACGCAGAATTATTCTTTTTTCCACCTCTAAAGGAAGCACAGATAATATGAGCATTCAGTTCTCTGCAGACTGAAGATACACATGGACAGGTACCTTGATCCTTGAACTAGGGTTTAACATAATGTACTTGATGGAGCCCTGGATGTTCTCTGTCCACGACGCTAACCAGGTCACCTTGTTGTCATGACGAACCTCCTTCCATTTTGTACCTGGTGGCGGTTTAGGGTGCTTTGAATCCCTGGAGTAAAAGAACGTTTATAAGAAATAAAAAACAAAAAAACAGCTGTAAAACATGTCGACGTGTTTGGCCTTGTGTCTTTGAAGCAGAGGAGTGTTTCTTCTGGTACACAGATGTCTGACTCTGCTGAGGTCTTTACTACACGTAAGAAATTTGACATTTTCCCCTAATGGATCAGGGTTTACCTCATGCTGGAAACACCGCGACTTTGAGACAATAGTGCAGACAATATGTCCAGTATGTGGAGATTAACACGTCCTCACTGGCTTGTGTAATTGTTTGTGCCGATACGACATACTCTGACAGGAAGACTACCTTTGACACAGCGCCAATAGTGTGTGCGTGTGTGTGCACGTGTGTTTTCAGTGATAGATGTGCTAAACTACATACCATAGACATTCTTTACTTTCTGTCTCTTTGATGGATACTAGCTGCTGAAAATTAGCCTTCTCTCTCTTTCTACCTCTTTCTTTCACATGCACCCGTCAGGCATTGGATGACAGAGATAAAAACGACATTATTCCCAGTCTATAGATAACCAGCAAGTTAGAAGATAGAAGAGCAGATAAAGAGAGATGGTTGAAAACAAAGACAGTGCTGGAGATAGTCATTGAACGTGAGTTATGTCCCTAAATGTGACCTCTTGATGAACTCAAAGTTTCATCATGTGCTTGCTCTCCTGTTGGCCTCAATTAATAAAACACAACAAGCAACAAAGTCATTTCCTATAACGGCACGTAAAGTAGTTTGACAGGGCCACCTTGTGGTACACCTCAGAACTGGACACTCAGTCATAAAATAATCTTTTTGACAGATTAGGGTTCTTCCTCTACAGCTAAAAGCCCAGTAAAATGATAATAAGTGGAAGTTATAGTGGTGATAATGGTGGTGAAATATCCCTACTTGCTACAGTTGATAATGATGTCCTCAGGTCTGATGCGTCGCTTCAGCATTCCCATTTTTGGATGATCACCTCGTCCTCTGAAAAGACCCGGCGGCTCAATGCGGAAGTTTCCGATCCTCTCTTTGTGGTTGTCCATGATACAGAAGCCATACTCCTGGACGAGCCGCTCATTTTCCTCTTTGATTTTCTGTCAAGTGTGAAAATAAAAGTCAGTTACGTCACAAAGTTCTTGGAGTAGCAGGAGTCTGTGAGTGAATGGATCCCTACCTGTTTCTCCTCCTTGGACATTTGTTTGCGAGCCTCTGATTGGGCTTTGAAGTATTCATTCATTTCACTGAAGTTACACTTATTTAGGTCAGTAATGACCGACTTTTCCTCTGGAGTCATTTCCTACAATGCAAGAGACGACATATTCCACATCCCAGTATTAATCTTTTAGGTATAATGTGCTCATTTAGTTTATTAGAATACATTTGATGTCTTACTCTCCTCACCTTTTTCCAGTCCTTAAAGAAATTCTTCCTAAAGATATCCTTGGTGGTGTACTCGTGATCTAACATCTTAGCAAAAAATGTAGCTACCTCCTCAGCAGGAGCACCAAGTTTCATAGGCTTACCTAAAAAAATCAGAAAATAAAATTGAAACCTTCACCCTAATATTTATATTCCCGAACGTGGCATGTTGCATTGCATTGTTCTATTGTGTCTATTCGAGGATTGGGGAATTGGGTGAATTCGGGGATATAACCCTAGCCGTTGCATAGGCCTTGTTAAAAATTGTGAACTAAACACTATTTTTCCGAGACAGACTCACCATCGTAGTAAAATTTGACTTTGTTAGGCAAAGGCTCATATGGAGGAGCAAACACTGGACCCTTATGTTCAAGAAAGCGCCATTTTGAGCCATCAGTGTATCGTTCCTCCTCCCACCTTAAAACCACACACAAGAACAAAACACAAGAAACACACAACTGATTCTCAGTCCTGCACAACAAATCACCAAAATGTTTTCAGTATGTAGTTTTTTTTTTTTTTAAAATGCGAGCGAACTAATGATGTTACCATTTCCACTTCTCCTCTTCTTCTTTTTTAATTTTCTTCCCCTCTGTTGCTTTTTTGCCTTTTGTCTTTTTGTGTTTGACACCCTAAAATGCGATGAAGACACGTAAATAAACGTATCTAATGCAAAGTCGCGTCCAGCCTGAAGAAAGCAGCAATGCATTTACAACAACAACACACTAAAGCTGAATGTACCTCATCTTCTTCATCCTCTCCGTACTCATGTTTCCTCTTTTTGGCCTTTTTGTCATGCTCCACCTTGACTTTTTTGGGTTTGTACTCAAATCTGTAAACAATTACGCTGGAATGTTAGCGAACCCATAATTACAAAATTACAAACAACTCAACCTAATCTGCGACGGCTGGTATTTTGGCAACTTTTAAACAACACCTACTCTTCATCATCATTGTCTCGTTTGGAGGTCCTGCTGTGCTGGGGAGATGGGTAGAAGCCATTGTCTTCTTCAGGCTCGCTCTTGATGGCAGCAGGACTTTTCTCTCTGCGTCACACAGAGACATTCAACTGCATTTTATTAAAGCGATGACATAAATGGGAATGTATGTCCGAGCAACGCTGCTTGACACATTTATGTTCACATTAGCTGTATCTCAGTTATAGTGTTTACCTTACATATCCATTTTCTTTATCCTTTTTAGGCTTGTCTGAATGCGATGACTGAATCTGTGAAAAACAGGGAATGTATCACGTCATAAGAATGTATATTATTTCCACAGTGTTGTGTCTCTGTTGGCTGTATGGCGGACAGGTGACCTGTCCAGGGTGTAGCCTGCTTCTAGCCTGATAGCAGCTGGAACTCATTTTATACTAAATAAATACTAAATAAAGAGATTACGTTTTCTAAAAGTTAAACAGATATTTCATGAACAAACCTTTTCCTCTCTCTTCTTCTCTTTGTGTTTTTCTTTTTGTTTGTCTGAGCTGCCATTGCTGTGCTTCAGCTTCTCTTTGTCTTTGTGTTTCTTCTCAGAGTACTCCTTTTGTTGGCTGCAGTATAGAGAGCACAGAGGTCAGGGGTCAAGTCCAAGGGGTCAGACATAGTGCACAGATACATAGAATGTCATCAATTTAAGAGCCGAGAATTAGCAACATCCACTTCATGACTTTTAGTAAATAATGATATTTCTACCAGACAAAAGGAAAGAGCAAATGCTCCACAAAGGTTCAAATCACAAATTCTCAGCAGATGTCACATATGAGTGGATTTGGTATCACCATGGTATCCCAGTTTACCAGGGTATCCCAGTTTTCTAGTTCCCATCTAAACCCTGTTTAGCTCTGTGATAACAAAAATGTTACAAACACTGCTCATCCTTCTCGCTTTATAGCTGAATACACAAAAAAAAACACAGCAAAGATACGTAAAAGTTAGGCTTTAATAAATTAACATTGATTCAAACAATATCCTTCACTGTGTGTGTGTGTGTGTGTGTGTGTGTGGGAGGGGGACATACAAAACATAAACCATACCTGTTGCTGTGCTTGAATTTCTCCCGTTCCTTATCTTTCTTGTGATCTTTGTGTCTATGTTCCTTGTCTTTGTGCTTGTCTTTATATTTGTGAGTGTCTGTAATAAAATGAAGCGATTAATTTGAGCGCGCTGACCAAAATGAAAAAAAGTCCCCTCGTAAGCACATTTTAACTGGACGAGAAAAACACCAACAAACTCAGGACATAAAATCAGCTTTTTCTTTCCACAACTTGTGACTCATAACACACATTAGAATCAAAGCATGTGTGCATTTGAACTTTATCTACATTTAAAATCAAATCTAAAAGCCTTGCAAATATGCATTGTTCTAGATAAGTATCTGCAACAATGGGGACATAATGTGGCACACACACTTAGAAGTGTCAAAAGAGGTGCACAGATCCAATGAAGACACCGAGAGAGAAAAAAGACAGCAGAAAAAATATAAAACCGATAAAACAAAGAAATTGTGCCATGCCAACTAGATATAATAAACATTCAACACATACTCCATCTATGGAGCTTTAATACTATACCTTTACTTCTGACAAATAAATATAGATATGTAGAGGCAAGATGCTATTGCTATTACTTTTAACAGGGTGTTAGATCTAACTTTCCTTTTGGGGTATGTAATATGTATGACTGCAGGGTATTTGAGCAGCTTGTCGTATCTTATAAGAATAAAATGCTCATCTGGCATGAAAGTAACTCCTACATTGGCCAGATTAATGTAGCGGAGAGGAACATAAAATATTCCTCTTAGCTTGTCAAAGCAGAAGTACGTCTATTTTCAAGAGATGGAAAACCAACTCAGACGCATCTATTTATTCAACCCAAAACATGTAGCCTGGCTAAGTGGAGGATTATTAGAGGGCTTTACTTCACAGTAAAACGTTTTCACCCAACTCTCCAACACTGGCATTATATCATGGCTTTAAAACATTACTTTGCCACTTTGTAATCTTCAAATAGCCTTATGTAAGGATAAAGTTATCATTTTTAAGCCAAAAAAGTGGTATGTACGTATAGTACCTCTAAAATATGTCCCAAAATGTTTCCTGTTGAGGAAAATCCTCTCTGAGGTAGACCTGCTCCTCACCTGCTTTCATGTCAATGTAAAAACGCGGTTTTCTGGACATCCCCAAAATAAAACAAAAGCAGTTCACACTTAGTAGATCTCCTTCCCTAAAATTAAACACTAAATCAAGCACTTCACAGAAAGTGTTCTTAACTTTCTAAGTTCAACAGACGCTCATGGGGAGGCTGCAGCTGCATGATAAATAACAGCACATGCGCTCAATAATATAGTGCAACTTTCCTCAGTGGGATGCAAAGTTTGAAACTCGTGCGCAATCCCAGCTGTAAGAGCAGATTTTTAGTCAAAAAACAGAGGTGGAGTCATGAGTTCAGGTGGTGTAAAAATGTGGTTAGGATGAGGCGATGAGCACCCAGCTGTAGCCTCCATATCACGGCGGACAGCAGGCTGACTGAGCGGCGCCCTGGATGCTACACTGAAAAAGAAAATGGCGCAGAGACTAAGTCCTCAGCCTCAATTCGGCCACTTTCGGCTCCAAAAATCTTTGTAATTGCACGTTCATATTATGAAATTAAAACATGCAAAATGAAGCCGAGGCCAGGTTCTTTTATTATAGCCCATTTGCTTAAAAAACAGAGGGTGTTAAATGTGCATTTCAAACCCTCTTTTTGAACAATAGCCGCAAGAGAGTGGAGGAGAAGGGACTTAGTCTCTGGGACGCCATTTCTGTCCTTTAAAAACTAACAGTAGACAGGTAGACACGATTACGCTTAAATTCAGTAAATATGGGTTAAAATTCATCTTTGAAGGACCTACCGCTTCCTTTAGATCCACAGTTGACCTGAAAATTAAAAGAAAAAATGTTTTCAACATTTCAATTTTTAAAATGCCGGTTGCTCGGCTGTTCAAGTTTCAATTGACATACAAGTACACACTACAAAGACGTTATTTGACAAAAATTATTTTAATTAACTAAAATCCCAACACACGACATCATTAGTTTCTCCTGCAGCTAAAACCATCGTAACTTCCGATGTTACCTGACGTTTTCTTCAGTTATTTCACATCATAAAGGTTATTACTCCTATGTCAGTTGTTGCGGATTAATATAAACTATCATAAAAACGGTGGCTATTGGCAAAGAGCTACCTGAGAGTCTCCGCGTCCATGATCTCCACTCATGGCCAGGTAGTTTTCAGTTTGTAAATCGGGTAAAGTTATCAAAAGAAAGCTGTTTTGGATGCTACTGCACAGGATGCGAGGTTCAGGGAACCCTCACTGACCGCCTGGAATGGAGTCCCAATGTTTACCCACTGCGCATGCTCACACAGGGAACGCTGTGCTTGGTCCCTATATGAACGAACATCACTATTTCTGTTCTCTCCTTTGTAATTACAGACCTTGCTTTACTAGAGGATGCATATTTTTAATATAGATATGGCTGGGTTGCAATACATTGATATCTTTAAAGCAAATTTTTAACACAAATAGCTATAAACAATAACTGCACTGAATTAAAAAAAGATAAGCCTTACAAAAGAATAAACACGTTTTCACAGAACTGTAGAAAATTTAATTCCATTTTACAAGATAATTATACAGTCAAGATGAGATTCATTAGAAGTCTTCACAGGATTAATCCAGCATTTAATATAAAAGCACATTCACACAAACTGTATGCACACATTCTAACTACAATCTGAAATATTAGCACAGACAAAACAGGAGCTTCATTCTTTTTAAAAACAATCTGTACATGGTTTCTTCATCTAATGAAAATTCTGGCCAAGATAAGCCTATATCAAGTCATTTACAGCTGGGAAACAAAAAAACATTTACAGTATGGTTCACAGGTAATCAAAACTACACTTCTGCCTATTTAGACTTCCTTCGTTTGGCTTGGGTGGGACTCGCTCCAGTTTCTGTAAAAGATCATATAAGTCACTCTGGTGAAAGAAAAACATGGAGGATGATCAACTTACATTGGCAAATATATAGACTGTCTGACAAAACTTTGTTAGGGCTGAACTGAAAATAATAATAATAATAATAATAAACGGAACTTTTCTGCAGCTCCGCTTTTATTACAGCTTCAATTAAATTAAGAACAAACTTAAAAAAAAAAAAATAACAAAAAAAAAAAAAAAATTATCAACAGTTACAAGTTAGAACATAAAAATTATGTTAGGAGGTTTAAAACCCCTTTCTTTGTTCCCGCCCCTGCCTCTGTTGTTGTGGCTGTGTTTTCTGCCAATCATCCACTATATTTGTGGATAAAATTATTTTGTACTTTTTCCCACCAGTACATGTGTGAGTAAAAAAAAATCTTTAAAAATGTCATAATTTCTCAGTTTTCAGTTATGTAAAAAAAAAAAAAAGCTTAATCTATGTTGTGTCTATTTTTCCTGAAAAAAGCTAAATAAATAAAAAATATGTTAAGTGCAAATTCATTTTTGTCAAGGAGTCGCACATCAGGAAAATGACGCCATCCTTTAAAGTCACTGCACTTACCTTTTACAGCAGTAATGGTTGCAGGTCTGGCGGATCTCTTCCTGACGCCGCTGTCGGCTACTGGCTCCTCCTCCACCTCTTTCTCAGCTCGGGAGCTGCGTCTGCTTGGCCCCTTGGGCTTCTCCACGGCAGTGCTGGGAGAACCAGAAAGAACAACAAGCGACAAGGAAGGAAGGACAAGACGTACACTTGTTACTAGACAAGCAATGGTGATAATTAACTCTGCTCTTCTCAGGGAAAGACAAAATACCACTCAGGACTGCTGTTTTTCCTCGTCTACCACAGATACTGTCCGTCTTCATCCCGACAGCATCCACTATGTCGACATGATCACGGCTTGTGTCTTTTCAGCACAAACATGTTCAAATACATACCTTGGGACTAAGTTGATGGGCGTCTTTCTTTTCTTTGCCCATCTGTGATAGAAGTGGAAAAACAGCGGTAAACTATAAACTGTGCTGAAATAACATAGCTTCACCCCCCCAACCATATTATGACAATCCCCTGGAAAAGCGATGCAGTCATGAAGAACAGCAAGAGGTTATGTTTCTTTGCTAAACCCACTTATTTGTGTTTCAGTTTTATTTCAAGTAATTTTTAGACATGCAATAGTGTATTTATATAACATGCTAATCATACATACCAAGTGCTGAAGCCTCCAATCACCATGAACCCCCACGGCCAATCAAATGAACTCCCTGAATTTCAGTGGAGCTACAAATGTCTAAGCATTTTTTTCTTCAAAAGCATGAGAATTAAGATCGAATCAGCTTTTTTTTTTTAAAGATCAGCTGTAAGGAACCACTCAAAAACACTAGCCCCATTCTTTAAGTGGCTAAACAGCAACAACAAAATCCTAAAAAGTGGAAGAAATCTTACCCTTGCTCGGAACCAGTTGAGACCTCGTCACCTACACACACAGAAAAAGAACAATTTCTCTCAACTAGATACAAATGGACTCCCACCCTAATGCTTCTTGTGTAAAAGATGTTTTTTTAACAGTTATGAAAAAAAAGTACTGCCACACTTACCAGTTTTTTCAACGACGGCTTCTTGAGACACTCCTAGTTGAACAGGTGCTGAAGAAAAATAACAAAACCATATAACAAAAGGATTGCTCTAAACCTCTAAAATAAAACATGAACCACATCACTGATTGCTCAGACCTAAAAGATAATTAAGTGGCTTTGTAAATGTGTTGTGTTGGGTGATAATAAAAACGTCCACTAAAACAGCTTACCAATGGTCTTTCAACATGCATAAAATATTAACTGAAACTACAGATAGTATCGGAGTTGACACGAGGTCATGTCATATTTGGTGCTTGACCTGATAAAGGATTGTGCCCGTATATACCAACTGATATATTTACAACTTTCCTTTGGGAGATTACTTACCTGGGGCAGACTGTGTGGATTCAGTAGGAGAAGTAGCTGATGTCATGGCTGGGTCTGGAGCTGAAGTATCCGACTGCCCAGGTGCCAGGTGGGAAACTTCAACAGGTCCAGGAACGATTGGAACGATAGATGGAACAGGACTTTGTGCAGGAGTGACTGAAGAGAGCAAAGTAGTGGAGGAGACCCCAGTGGTAGTATTAACAGTCACAACAGGGGGTTGAGAATTTACAGCTTGAGCTGGGCTTGCGATTGAAGCCGGTAGAACCACCGAAGCCTGACCAACATTCTGAGTCAGACCAGTAACTTGACTAGAAGCTGGGGCTGGAGGAACTACAGACAGCGTGAAGTTTGAACCGACCGCAGTTGTAGTAGGTGCTTGTCCTTCAGTCTGAATGGTCGGAGCAGCAGGAGGAACAAAGACCTTTGGTGAGACGGCCCGTGCGTGCCCTTGTGGAGGTCTTTCTACAGTGTTTTGCTGGGAGTCACCTGCGCCAGAAACAGATACTGCAGATGGCCCAGGCTTACTTTTTACTTGAGCAGTGGGAGATGGAGACACTGGGCTCTTTCGGATGGTGTTAATTGTAGAAGGACTGGAGCAGGGGGGTGGAGAAGCTAGAGGTGGCTGAAAAGGAGATGATGTTGAAGGGGCTGGATAGGAAGGTGGCTGCTGAACAGGGACAGTAGATTTCTGAGACGAATTTGTGTCATTCACACTTTCAGTTTTGATGGTTGCTGGATTATTTTGCTGAGGAGTCAAAAGAGTGCCAACAGGTGCTGATGAGGGCATACTAGTGGTTATCTGTATTTGTCCAACAGCACCTCTACTAGGCTGGGCAGTGGTCATGTTAGTTCCTGTGGCCTGTGTGAAGCTTGGGGCAGCAGAAAGCTGAAAGTTTGCAGCAGAAACCTGAATGGACCCCACCATGGTGACTGACTGGGATACCACAGATGTATTGGGTGCCACAGACGAACCCGGGACTTGGAAAACTGGGTTAATAAATACAGGGGCTGTGGTGATAAACTGAGGCCGAGGGCCAGGACTCTGTTGCCGGATGTCTTGAGGTCTGGCATTCTTGTTAGGAATAGTCACCATGGTGGAGACCATAGACGTGGGTGGCTGTGAAGTGGGGGCAGACGTGATGGGGTTTGAGGTGACAAACACTGTGATCTGGTTGGGGGAAATGGTGGTTGAAGATGCAGGGATCTGAATGACTGAGTGCACACTTGTCACAGGTTTAGGGCTAGGGCTTGGCTTAATAGCTGAACTGGCTGGATTAATAGCAGAGCTTGAACTAGAAATGGTGGTGATAGCTGAGGCAGAACTGGTTTGACTGGAAGTGATTGTATTGGAATTTAAAGTTGAAGAGGCATTAGTGTTGGCATTGACTGAACTGCAAAGAGTAGAAGATAAATTCATATTTGGACTGGGTTTGACAGTGCTACAGGTAGGGGTTTGGTTAAGATTAACAGTAGTACTGGAGTTTACGTTATTGGACGGTAGCGAGCTGGGAAGTGAAACAGACTGCAAGGTAGGACTGCTAGCAGGAATTGGGACAGTAGGTTTGGGTTTAGCCTCTGTTTCAGTTACAGTAGTAGTAGTAGTGACACCAGACATTGATCTATCTGTAGTCTGGGAATTACTGTGAAGTGCTCTGTCTGGATCAAAGGCCGACTCTTTTCCCATGACAACAGCATTACTCTGTGTGGGCCGAAGCGGCATGTTTGAAACAGCTGTGTTATCCAGTAACTGATTGAGGGACGTTGGGGCTTGTCTGACAGCTGGTGAGACCTCTGAGTCTTGAATATGTACTGGGTGTGGTGGTTGCCTATCAACTGTGCCAGCCTGCATTTCTAAATCAGATTTAGGATGTTGTGGTGCAGGCAGACGAGGACTTGCCATCCTGGGGGCAGTTAACTCCCTTAAAGGCTGCCCCTGTGGGTGAGATTGAGGTATTTGTCGCTGCTCTGCAGTAACAACTCCCTGATTGTCCCTGACTCCATCAGCAGAGTTGCCATGAATCGCATGCAGGGAACTCTGGGTGTGTTGAGTCTCAGTCCCTCCACTCACTTGTGAAGGCAGAGATACTGGACTTGGAGGTACTGAGGAAGGACTTAGCATCATTGTTTGTCCTTGGGGATTTACCAACTGCTGCTGGTGGGGAGGGCAGGTGATAGTCATCTTTCCACCCTTCTGTCTTCCAGGACTTGGAGTGGCTGACTTGCGACTTGAGGCGGGACTTGACCTTCGACTATTGCTAGGGCTTGCCCTCTTACTCTGTCCTCCAGCCTGTTTTTCCTGTTTAGCACCTGAAGCCCCTACACCTGCACCAGAGAAAAGCTGTTGACTATTGTTAGTGTTATTTCCTCCTGTATTGCCATTGTTATTGTTGCCTGTTAGAGTAAGGCTAGGGGGGGCCTGTCCGATGGCTTTCAGAGTTGTTGGGTTCAGACCTTGCTGATCAAATCCCCTGTTAAGGTTTGGCTGTCTTGGAGGCAGGGGAATGTTAATTTTTGGAGGAAACAGCCCAGCAATAGAAGCATTTAGCCTCTCAGGTGAAAGATTAATTTCAGAGGGCTCAGTACTGGGTGGACGGTTAGTTGGGGTGAGAGGATGGTGATATGGCCTGGGGCTGGCTCTGTTGGGGGTTTTAGGCCTCGAGCTCTGTGAAGTTGTGGGGACATTAGGAAAATGGAGACCAGACATGTGGCCGCCTTGTTGAGGCTGAGTGGGCAACTGTTGCTGAGAGCTGGCTACAGGGTGTTGGGGCATTTGTGCAGGAGATGGGCCTTGTTTCATCATGTGGGTATTAGAAGCTTGACTGGTCACAATCTGTTGGGTTCCATTTCCAGGTGACACCCCAGTTTCTGTACTACCAGGTCTTTCTTGCTTTGAGTGTGCAACTGCAGGGGCCTCCTCAGTCCCAGCTCCTTGGGGACCTGGCCCTACATCAGGATGAGACATTCTCCGTGCAGCCCCTGCAAGCTAGTAAAGGGAAAACATAAAGTAAGAATAAAAAAAAATCTCAAGAAAACAAATAACAGCACATTTTAAATATGAACTCACATGTGAATGTTAAAAGTGTTCAAATATGTCTCAATGTTTTGCCCATACCTGTGGGTTCACCATCAGGGGCATTCCTCTGGGTTTGTCGGGTGATGGTGGAACACCTCCATGTCCTTGAAGGCTGATCATTACGGGCATATTGCTTTGTTGAGAGACAGGATGTCTTTGAACCTCTGTTGGATTGCTTATGCCCCGAGGAGGAAGCTGCCCTGGAGGAATGGGCATCCGGTTCTTTGTCTGCTCCTGCTGCATCTTAAGCATCATTATCATCTGCTGTTGTTGCTGCAAGAATGCAAAGTGGAGGTCAACAATAAGTATGAACACCAAAACACCAAATGTTGTTATTATTGTACATAGTGAGAGTACTTGTTGTTGCAGGTGTGGCTGCTGAGATTGCTGTTGCTGCTGCAGCTGATGAGGGTGCATTTGGGGTTGGCCTTGACTTGAAGTAGGTGGCCCTGTCAGACCCTGCTGCCCCTGAGCATTCTGGAGACCCTGCATCTGCATCATCTGCTGCTGTTGCTGCATTTGTTGTTGCTGCAACTGTTGCTGCTGCATTTGTTGTTGTTGCATTTGATGTTGCATTTGTTGCTGATGCTGCAATTGTTGTTGCTGCATTTGCTGCTGTTGCATGTGCTGGAGTTGTTGTTGTTGCTGCTGTTGTTGTTGTTGCTGCTGCTGTTGTTGCTGCTGCTGCTGCTGTTGTTGTTGTTGTTGCTGCTGCTGTTGTTGTTGCTGCTGCTGCTGCTGCTGCATAAATTGCATGGGTACCTGTTGAAGTACTCTCTGGTCTCCAGAAGGACCAGGAAAGCCTTAGGCAATAGCATGAAAGGGTTATTAAGTGTAAAAATATACCAAAAAAACACATTAAATTAATTTTCATATGATTGATGAGTTAATTATTAAAATAAATAGCACAATTATGCCAATATAACAATTTCATCATTTACCTGCAGGTCGGGTAGCAAAATCAGGGAGTTTCTGGCCTGTGTTGTCCAAGCCCAAACCTTGCTCCCCCCCCAGATTCGGTAATTCAGAATCCTCCATGCCAGCAGCCACATCAAGACCACTAAGAAGAGATGATAAGTTTAGCGACAACTAGATAAAGTTTCCAATATTTTTAACACTTAAGCATTGTTCACAACAAAAATAATACTATGAACAAATACAGTAGTTACCCAAGTCCCTCTACTTGTTGTTGTCCATCACCCTCTTTTGGTTTCTTTTTTCTTGCTGGTTTCTTCTTCTTAGGCTTGGTCGGATTTCCTCCACCTGCACCTTGTTTACCGCCTGGTCCAAACTGGCTGGCTGAGATATCACTCTGTAGCAAATTGACCAGCAGTGGGCTAGTCAGTGTAACATCTTTGCTAACAGGAAAGCCACCTGGCTGTCCACAGGGTCCTCCAATTGGCATCTGACCTGGAAACTGAGAGTTGAAGTTCATGCCATGGTTCGCAAAGTGTCCATTTCCCATCTGCATGTGCTGGGGGCCTCCCATCATGCCTTGCTGCTGCTGCGCCTGCATATCAGGGACCATTTGCTGGACTCCCATGTCTCCTGTCCCACTGTTTGGATCTCCTATGGCATGTGGGTGCTGCTGCGTTGCCTGTTGTTGCTGCTGTTGTAACATGACTTGTTGTTGTTGTTGTTGTTTCTGCTGCAACTGCTGCTGCTGCAGCTGTTGATGGATGAGAGGATGGCCAGCAGGAAGTCTCATCTGCTGCCCATGCATACCTATAGCTTGATTGGGGTTACCAGTAACTGGAACCTGCTGGGGCTGTTGTTGAGTCATCTGTTGGTGTTGTTGCTGCTGTTGTTGTTGTTGTAGCTGTTGTTGCTGCAACTGATGCTGCTGTAACTGCTGTTGCTGAAGTTGAGCCATTTGTTGCTGCTGTTGTGGAGTCATCTGCTGTGGCGTCATCTGCTGTGGACCAACCTGACCCTGGAACTGAGCCATGTTACCTGGAACATTTGGTGAAGGACCGCGCATCATCTGGCCGGGCATAACTCCTGCTGGAATCTTGCCTCCAAATGGCTGCTTGTTTCCCTGCATCTGGTTGGCAACCATTTGTTCCATCATTGAGCTTTGTTGTTGCTGCTGCTGCTGCAGGAGCATGGCCTGGTGCCCTTGGCCTCCAACCATCTGACCCTGCCCATGCATCACCCCCTGGCCTTGCTGTGGCATCATCTGCTTAGGCGGGGTCATACCTCCTCTCTGCCCTTGATTGACGGGCCTTGAAAGGACAGTCTGACCTCCACCCTGGCCTTGAACCATCTGGCTGGGGGAGGAGGACACAGGCTGGGCCTGATGCTGGAGGCCCATCATTTGGGTCTTGAGGCCAGGCTGCTGCTGGCCCATACTAGGTCCAGCTGTTGTACCAGGAGGTGGACCTGCCATGCTACTTTGCACACCCATAACGTTGGGCTGAGCATGTGGTGGTCCCTGCATTGAGTTTGGTGTAGGTGCTGATGGCTGGGCTCCTGATGCAAAATAGAAAAGGGAAAATTAAGAAAATACCCTGAAGTTCCTTTCACAACAGCTGTGACCCAATGTGCCCGACACAAAATCAAGTTTTAAGTAAAATTAAAAACACACATTATCCAGATTAAAAAATGTTCACTTTTAAGTTATTTCATTGATACAATTATGTACATTTTCCCCAGTCCATCTAATTTATCAAAAGATATAAAAACTCATGGCTAATAAAATTACTCTTTTTGATAATTTGTCATGCTATATATATATATGTATATGTATATGTGTGTGTGTGTATGTATATATATATTTTTTTCTTTAATGACGTCATTTCATGCAATATAGTAAGAAAGATGGAACAAGATTATCCAACTCAAACAGTAAATCCTAAAAGGTCCAACTCTGTAATCACACTTAATGTTGACTGAAGAGACCACCGATAATCTATATATTTTCCTGACCCTGTCACTTAAAAATACAAGCACGTTGCTGTGGATGACATCGCCACTAGTACACTCTAGTTTGATATCTTACCTGCGTGACTCATTGCTTGGTTGCTCTGTAGCTGTTGGGGGGGTCCACCACCGGGAGTTCCTGGAGTGCTGGCACTCACCTGACCTTGACCAAAGTTTGGGTTTGGAAAGCCCATGGGACGCTTTGCCATGCCTGCAATTAATTACACACTGTGTTATTTTAGACATAGTGGGGGTTTGTAGTTTTTTTTTTTACGTGTAATTGTTCGATGCCCATTTCAGTCTAACAGTTGCTTGCCTGGGTGAATTTGGGTCCCAGGTTGTCCATGTTGGGGCATTCCCATGAATCCCTGTTGCATGTTACCCTGTTGGCTGAGGGCAGCTCTACCTGGAGAACCAACACCCTGGGGGAATCCTTGGGGAGTAGTAGGTCTCTGAGCCATCATGGGTGGTGTCCCTGGTGAACCCTGCTGAAATGGTGATGATGATGATCCAGGGGACTTGGCAGTGAGGTTGCCCTGCGGTCCAGAAGATGGTGGTAGAGGTGGTGGAGGTCTTGGTGGCCCTGTGACACCACCAGGGCCAACTTGTTGACCTTTAGGCTGGGGAGCAGCAAACTGACCCATCCCTGCCTGCTGTTGCAGCTGTCCTTGCCCCATGGTATTGAATACCTGCCCAGCCTGCTGGCTGCCAAATGGATATGGGGGTGGAGGATGATTGGGAGTCTGAACTGTAGCTAGAGAGGGAGGGCGCTGGACCATCTGTGCTTGGAGTGGAGGCTTTCTCCAGGCAGGGCCTCCTTGGGGCGTCTGTGGCTGCAGAACCCCAGAGGGTAACTGATTCCAGCCAGGAGGCACAGCCATCTGGCCAGAGGGGTTAAATGGAGGTCTCGGTCCAAGCTGAAGCTGAGCTTGCTGCTGGGCCTGCTGCTGTTGGTGATGCGGTTGTTGGAGCTGCTGCAGTGCGGCCTGGTTAAGAGGTCTCCCAGCCTGCAGAGCCTGCATATGATGGGCAGATTGAGGAGGCATGTGGCCTGAACCGTGGGAAGCAGCCTGTTGTTGCTGAAGTTGCTGCTGCTGTTGCTGCTGAATAGATATCCCTGACAGCATTGGATCCATCACATCTACGAGTAAAGAGGTTTTCTGTTACAATTCTGTCTAAAGTAATAACATTTTCAAAATCCAAAAACTATTCCTTAGAAAACTGTAAATAAATCTATCCTAACCTTGTTGCGATGGTCTCTGAACACGAGGATGCATCTGTCCACTGCTTCCTGGTAAAATTGTCTGACCTACCATGCCAGGCCCTGGAGGAACCATGGATGGATTTGCCATTCTTACCCCTCCTTGTGGAAATAAATATATATCATATGTGAACATTTATCAAATAACGAATGAAAAAGAACAAATGGACAAATATAATAATAAATGCTAAATACAAAAAAGAATTTTTTGTATTTAAATCATTTCTGGTCTTCATTAACAATTGAATTGGATATAAACTGCTATCCAAAGCAACTCAGTGAACCTGAATACCTGGAACAGGTTGACCTGGAAAGCCACCATCCATTCTCATCTGACCAGGCGCACCAATTGGTCCATTCACTCTAACTTCTTGTCCCCTATTTGGTCCAACAGCCACATTAATAGCTCCCTCCCCTGAAGAACAAAAGAAAGGTCAATGTTATAACAAAAAAGGGCTAAAATTCTGCTTTGAAGTCCAACAAATTTAAAGTGAAGACTTCATTGTTACCTTCGATCTGCACAGACAGAATTCCCAGTTCTCGGAGCTGCTGCTGATTGTTCTGGGCCAACAGTCTGAGTCGCTCAGCGGCATCTCGAGGAATGTTGAATGTAACGCGTACACTGTTCCACGGCTCTACATGCTGGGGCTGCAGCCTCTCAGAATCTAAAAGGAGAATAAATAGCGGACTTCATCAGCAGTGAATTTAAAACATGTACCATGAATCTTCCCTCAACTTGTTTCAGACAAGAGCAGTAATTCAGATTTCTTTTGCATAATTTCATTGTTAGAGTGATAACAACCACCTGCCATTTCATTTATGTTTGGTAAAATTTAGTAGAAAATAACTAATGGACAGCATTTTTTTAAAGATAATTTATAAATATATTAGTAATAATCCAAAAAGTTACTGTTTTATTAAGCTGTCTTTGTAGTGAGATTCTCATCGTGTGAACAGACTCCAACATTGTCAACTGCAGCAAGTATATTCAGCAAAATAAGGACAACAACATGGATTATTGTGGACATGTGCTGTTGACCTGCAGGATGAGTCTCACGGGAGAGAGATGAATCAAAACAAGTGCCGACACATATTTCCACCCAGCCTGCTAGTTGGGAAATGCAAAACGGGCCGGCTAGATGCAAGTTTTTCTAACAGTTACAGTGATATACACATATATTGGAAGCAAAAATGTATTTGCCTTATCAGTCAGTCTAAATAAAAAGAGAAAAAGTTTCGTAATTGTGAACAATAATAAAAATATTTTCACGGATCAATAAAGAGTTGGCTAAACAGGCAACAACATTAGGATGATTTTCCCCACATAAACATAAAAAATCCTACATGTTTTCTTTTAGGATAAAAATGTTAACTAACCCATATCAAGCACGTTAGGTATGCCACTTAGGACAGCTTCGAGTTTTTGTGCAAAGTCCTCGTCATCTATATTTCCACGGAAAGCAACGAAGACTGTAGAATCTTCCTCCTTCTCATCATTTACTTCAAAACCACCTTGTTCTTTGACATCATATTGTTTTGTTTCAAGGCAGCTGTCAGCATCCTCTCCTGCATCCTCTCCCACACCGGAGTCCCTGTCTGATTCATTATCCAGCTCCATCTTCTGGGCCACCTCAGGTTGGCTATCCCGGTGTGCCATCCTCCACTCGTGCTAGGAGTGGCTTCTGAACAGTTTTACGCTGCAATCACATATAAGACATAGGTTACAACATTTCATAATGTTTGAAACTACAATACAGCAGGGAAGGGTCATAACTGACTGATACAGAGGTGATGCTGGATAATTGAAATATATAAACATAAAAGATGAGCCTGACTAAACGTAACAGCTAAAACTGCATCACACAAATGACATTATGATATAAATAAGGTTAGCACATCTTTGTGGCATCACAAGCCGGCGATAGTCGCTCTTGCAATGGATTACAAAGCTTATCAGTGTTAAGATCAATAAAAAGATTTAGTATGGTGTATATACTAACGTCATTTACAGTAACAGGAGTATAAATCTAGAGTTAAACATTGTGGTCAGCTTGTTTAAAATGATCGGCCCAAGCAGAACCACGGGCCTCCGCGTCAATGTAAGCTAACATACTGCGAGCAAAATCTGCAAAGTAAACACTCATGTCTCCGTTTTTTATAATACTATGCGTATTCTATGTTAATACATGTTTAAATAAAGCTTAAATGCAAGATTTATTTGTCCGTGGAAGAACAGTGAAAGAGGATAAAATAAACGCCAGAGCTGTTCCTGTTGGCTTCTCGTTAGCGAATGTTAGCTTCATTAGCCAAACAGGTCAGCAGGTAATTACTCCCGAATGCATTTATGCGCTGTTTCTTTGCTTTGCCGATCGTTTACTTTAAGTTCCTATATGTTATTAATAGGAAACGCGTGAGAAAATAAAAAGTCTTACCACATATAATCATCAGAAAATATGTGGAACCAGTCGACATCTGCTTGCTAAACTGGCTAACAAAACATGAATCCCATCAACAGTTCAGCAGGGCGAAAAGCAACTTCCGGTGGTGCTTTTCAAAAGAAAACTAATATTTAAAGAGGGTACAGCTCTGAGCTCAAAAGTAACTGCAATCACTTTATAACAATGGTTCTTGGCAATGCATTTTATACCGTTGTATAGCCTATGCATTTCCCCTTTTAATTATATCACATTTATTAGGACAGCTACAATGATCTGTATAATAAACAAGCAGCAGAGTTCAGCATGTGGGTGTTATCTATAAAAAACTTGCCAACTGCTTATGTCAAACAGCTTTTTTCTATTATGAACTCTTGTTTTGAGCTAGTACCCCAATTATTGACAGTCAGGTAAGTGCTCAGTTAGATTTAAGGTCAGATGATGGAGAAACACCATGCTGATTGCAACAGTAAAAGCCAAAAAGGTTTTGGTGCAGGCGGTGTGATGATGTGGCCTGCCACCTCCTTTACTGGAAAAACAAGTCCTGTTATCATTTTAGTTAACCTCAATAAGGGTTATCAAAACAGGGATAATCCCAATAATTTAAAAGTCTGACTTAAATCTATTCTTCAAAATGACTCACCACAACAGAGATGGTTTAACCACAGACCAGAAATGTGGAGTGCAGAGGATGGAACAGTCTGCATGTAGTTCCCATTGAACAGCTGCAAGATCAGCTTGGGCATAAAATAATCCTCACTCTAGCACACAACCACATTAACTGACTTTGACAAATGCTGTATGAAGAATGGGAAGCCATCCAACAGCAGTGTGTGACCAAGCTGGTGACCAGCATGAGGAGGAGACGCCAGGCTGTTGTTGCAGCGTTTAGCTCTTTCACTACAATAGTTTAGTACCTCTGAAGCTGATTCCACAAATTTGGTTGAGGTCTGAGCAGCAGTTCTTTCCCTCCTCTCTATTTTCAACATGTGGACATACTCTGTAATGATCTTGGTTTTAAAAGGGAGCGCGGTCATCCTGGAGGATCGAATTAGGTCCAGATACGGCAAATTTGGGATTTCTACTTGCTCCAATACAATTAGGCACCAGTCACAATCTGTAACTGGTAACCACCGAGCAATAAACAAGAGCGAATTTCAACAAAATATTGCTGGTGATTTGGACACATTTTTGGATTCACTAAACACATATTTAGCTGCATTGCTTCTTCCACAAGTTCACATCCTTACATGTTACTGTACATTTCATTGTAAAGCTGACCGATAAGGATTTCTAACAACTAAAATAACAATTCTAGCTGGTGACACTAAAGGGGAGAAACAATCAACGAACCATGAGCTCAACTTTAGCTAATGCAGTCAACAAACATTTATCATTGGATGTGTGCAAGTATTTTATTTAAAATGAAAATCAGATTTAAATGCACAATGGAATCAAACATCAGGTGTTGTGCAAACGTTTGTCTTTAGGCATTGTACTCTAAACGACAAGCATCAACAGTCATATTGCACTGGTTCCTAAACAACAATCACATAAAGAAGTAATTTGACAGTCAAGGTTGGCATTTTTGTGAGAGTGCAAAGTTCTAAACAAGCTGTTTCTTTTATTTTAAAAATAAGACATAAAATACACAAGTAGACAAAAAAATACACAGGATTGTTTTCTAAAATGTGCTGACTGAATTCTGATACAGCACAAATAATGTATGCGGCAAACATGTTCATATAAAAATAGACATTACATTCAAGCCAGTTTGATAGAATCCAAATATTTCCATTCTAATAACAAGTCTTACCTGCACTAAAACAAAACAAAATGAAAAAAATATATTAAATCAAATGCTGAGAACAAAATCACACAGCAATTTAAATGTCCAAAAATATAATTCTAATTATTTATAATGTGTATTTAAATATGTTTAAATACACACTAAATTAAGCTTTTTAATAACTATATTGACATGTAATGGTCTTGTGACATTTTCATTTATGTTCAGTGTAAATAACTTTAGTCCCAAAGAGTCACTGACTGACAGTTTACAGCTCCAGCAGTTTCACAAACATCTAATCATATTTACACAGCAAGACAAGAGCAGAGGAGTTAATGTGTTCAGTTTAGGACAGTCGTGTTCAGGTAGACTAATTCCTGGTGTAGGTTTAAGGATCTTACGTGCTGTTTAAAGTAATGGTGAATTTCAGTGGTTCAGAGAAACTCCACACCATGCATGTGTTAAAAATGACTCCCTGGTTTGGGATTCTTGGTTTCTTTTGTCACGTTTCTTTTTTCCATTTTCCGAGGAAGCGTTACTCCCTAATAATTCATCTAATAATTCTTGATTTTACGCTCATAACTATCATAAACATTATCACCTCACAAGTAGCTGTCATGAGCAGCTACAAACAATAATGTGTGAAAAGAGCTTTTTCCACACAGACCTAGTGAAAACACGCTCAGTTAATTTTGCTTTTAAAAGAAGCTGGAATGCATCACAATAATTTAAGAACATGCCTTTTTTCGGTGCCCTCCGCACAATATTAGCAGCAGACTTTAAAGCATTTTATGGACGGACACTTGGAACATTTTATACACTGACTGGAAGGTTTTTGAATGAACGTACTGCATATTTGGCAGTATGTTGGTACGTTCCATTTTTTTCCAAATAGCACTTTGTTACAGTTTGATGTGTGTGTTAGCTTGGTGTAAGTTGATCAGTAGCTTCCTTCTTTTCTTCCTTCTCGACAACCTGTTTGATCTTATCTAGAGTTTAGTAGGAGAGCCGCACTAAGGCATGTTAGACATAGTAAGGGCAGAAGCGTCAGCACTACGGGGGTCCTTCACCCCAATGATCAGGTCGTTAGTTCTCCGTGTGCCTTCCACCAATGAAAGAATCTTCATTCTCTCAATGTTGTGGCCTTTGGCTTGCAGCAGCTCCACGTCATCGTCTAAGAACTCAGCTATAGCAGAAAGGGAAAAAGACGAGAGAGGAGGTTGTGGTTAGAAGAACTGACAGTGGAAAGACATGTTAAACTGAACAGATCTTTCTTTTTGTCACCCGTCATTCAAATGCAACTCTTCTAGTTTTTCAAAGCAGGTGCAGTTATCATAGCAGGTTTTTATGAAGACTGAATAATTCAGAGGAAAAAAAACATGTTGAATAGAGGTTGATTTTGCTTTTCAGAGCTGCATCTCTGTAGTGTGCAGATTGCTCTTCTCACTGCAGAGGAACACTGTCAGCAATGCAACTGTACACCTGGCATCTGTGTTTTTGTTTTCCTGGATTACTGCTGCCTACGCCATTTTGCATAATGTACACAAAGCAAAGTAATGAAAGTGCACGTATAGAGTCAAGGGCGCTAATGGAGTTCTCTATTTGTGAGGTTACACGAAACAGGAACTGGGCTTGGTAGTCGGAGCTGGTATAGGGAACATTTTGGTTCTGAACTTATTATACTTGCATAAAAACAACTGCTGAAAACAAGCAAAAAAGACAATAACTAATAAAACATTTAATGCTGGTCTGACCCAAATCTACATACCTTTCTGACGTATCTAAAATCAATATTTTAGTAATTATCTTGCAGACATTAAAATAAGATATCTCACTCCCACCTTTATGAGATTATTTGCCGTCAGTGTTAATTAAAAACAACACAATAATTAATTAGTGGAGGAGGTGGGGACAACAGGGTCCTTTAACACTCCTATTTCCTTTGCAGACCTCTGCCAAGCTTTTCACCCATATTATGAAGAATCCTTTTAAACATTCCCATGTTTCCAATGATTGCAGATCACTCTCAAAACTGAGTTGAATCGAAGTTAGAATTAGACCCATTTTATGTTTGGAGTAAAGCGCATAATACAGAACAAGTAAGAAGAACTCACAGTCCACCAGAAGCGTGTTGGGCTGCAGCTGTGGGTGGAGTCTCCCATAGGCCAAGCTGTCACTCATGTTTTTACGTGAAGACAGGACATTCATCAGTACCTGTGCAGGATCACAACATGATCTATACGTTAACCAAACAGCAGGAATAAATCAACATTTAGGAAGACAAGCAAAAAAAAAATTCACTGTATTAGACCAAAGTGGTCATTAATGTGAGTAAGTAAATAGTTAACCTGTGTGATGCCACTGAGAGCTTTCTCCCCATTGGAAGATCCAACAGCCACATATGTGCCACATAAGCCCACAGCTGGCCTCACTGCGGTGGGCATAAGGAAGGACATGGGTCTCTTCCCAGGCTGCAGGCTATTGTGCTACAGCGAAACAAAAACAAAGATGAGAACCATGAGAAGGTATAAAAAATATACTAATAAGAGATCATGTAGTTACAATTAAAAGATGGAGGCAATTACAGGGTTCGGTGATGAACTCTGTGTTTTATTCGGCCAGGAGAAGTCCAGAATCTGGCTATTCAAAAGGATTCCTGAAGGAGTCACTATCCCACTGCCGAATGGTTTGTTCAGAGAGCTAAACCACAAATAAATATATCAAACATGTTAAGATTTTCAATATAAACAAGCACTTTATTCTCTTTTTGATACACAACTTATCATTAATTTAAAACGTGAAATACCTCATGACTGACACGATGTGGTCATCTGGACCCATGACAGTGACCTGGGCAGCTGCTGCACCATGTTCCAGGGTGAATGATGTAGTGTAATGGCTGACAGGGGATGCCTGAGAGTCACTGATCATCTGGCGGAGCAGGGAGGCCTGTGATTTACTACAATATGACAATACCAAATACCAAAGTTCAATGACATTATCTTATTAAACTGGAATGGATTTATAAATTAAATATGGAATTATTTGAACTCTTAGGGGAGTGATTTCTACCTTAACATCTTGGCAACAATCTCTGAAACAGAGAGGTCATACATGGGGTCTCCAAGACCACTAGCCAGAGCCAGAGCAATCTTCACAGCCTGAAGGGGGGGGGGGGGGGAGATTCTAGAAACCTAAAGACACAGACTGTAAAAGAAATTATTTACATGAAGTTATATAAAGTACCTATGAGCAGTCAGTATCTCACTGTGAACTCTGATTAAAGTGCTTTAATTTGGAGAAACAAAGAGGACTTCTGACAGTGGAGCTGAAGAAACAGTTACTCAGAATAAAAAACACCAGAAATGCAAGTTTGTTACCATGAAAAACAGCTCAAATAATCTTGCAGGAATTCAGTGAATTGCTAAACATTAACACTGCATGACTTTTTAAAATCACACTTATCTATTTCATCCATAATTTTCCAAACCAAAGATTATTCAGGTGTTTCTGAATCCATGCGTGAACAGTCGCTAAGCAACAAATTCTACCACTGAATTACAATCCAGTCGTAATAGGAGGCATTGAAAAGCCTGGAAGAGCAGCTATGGCATTTTTGCAATTTAAAAGTATGGAGTGTAGAATTGCAAGGATTACTAACTCCTAGAGGAAAAGATGGACATAGGAATGACTTCCGAAGCCAATTGAGCATGTTTACTCTCTTTTCATGTTTTTTAAAGACATTACTTAACTCAAACGGTGCTCTAGCACCTTTCAAACAAAGCCGGTACTGCAGTTTTCCAGTTCAGAAGGTCTCACACAGAGTTGTTTGTCCCTTCATAGACACACATACTGTATGTGGGTTCAAGGCAAATAGATATAAAAGGATTGTTTTGGAGAGAATAAAAAGATAATAATTACTTTAGTAAAGCGATTACCTACTAAAAAGTACTATTTTTATGATTTATTACACGCACGTCTTTAGGTTAAGTTGTTTCAGATGCAGGTAATGATCTTTTTTGGCCTTTCACACATCTTTCACACACGCCTCAGAGTTCCTCAACTTCAATTTCCAAATGAAGAATGCACCGACTTCTGTAGGTTACACGGAGTATGATCCCAGTGAAACAGTCGTCGTACTACCTCTGCAATCCAGTGGTAGGTGTTGTTCCTGGGCAGCTGGCTTGTGATGTTGTAGCCCTCGAGGATATTAAGCGCAGTGATCAAAGCCACACCAGCATGTGGGGCTGAGGCTGCCATCACATGATGTCCTTTAGAAACACCAACAGGTCAGAAGATGAAAGAAATCATTGCATTGATAGTGTTCCTTTAAGATCTGTTTAGGAATTTCTGCAAGCTATTGTTTTTCACCAACAAAACATGAAATAGTGTTGAAAGAAACTTCTTAAACTTAAAAAGATAAATACAACAATGTAAGGAATAAACTCATTTAGGTTTAACATATGTCAGTTATTGTCATCGTATCAGCGGGAAAACAAAATTGCATTTAGTTATAAACAGTATTCTTTAACTTCTCTGCTGCTTTTATTGTCTCACCAATACAATGAGATTAAATGTTCCTCCTACACACAACTACTATAAACAACATAATATATTATCTGATTGGATCTTTTCACTTTTAATATCATTAAGTACAAAATGAAAGCTCAGAAGAATAGTGGACAGGTGATCCCGAACTGGTCAGGTCATGCTGACCTTACCCTGATAAGTGATCTCTGCTGGCTTTTGTATCACTGTGCTGTAGTTTCCTAAGTCCTCCTCTGTGAGCACGCCACCTCTTGCTTGGACCTGTTAATGAAAATGTTGCAAGAAATGTTTAGATTGTGCTTTTCAGCCTACTGTTTTCATCACACACTAAGTCTGAGCAAGAAGTGTCTCTGATTGGTGTGTTGAACTGTATGTTTTATGTGTACCAAATAAAACAGCAGGGTGGAGCTGACTTTCCCAGGAATAGGGTTGTTTTTATTTAACATATTATTGGCTATGTGGGACTAAAAGACCTTCACAGTGCTTCACGATGTTTTAGCATAAAGAACTAACCCAAACAGGTGAGGCTTAGTAACACGTGTAATAAGTGTTATATGTTTTTTAAACAGTAAACATGATTATTAGGTCACAATATGACATGTGGCGATTAATCAATCACAAAAACCTAAAAAAAAAATGGAGTAGTTTAAGTGTAAAATTGATTTTCAGTGGAGGCTATGCAGAATTCATGAGTACTTATATAACCAGAAGATTCTTCCTTACTGCAGCCGCCATTTCCCGCGCCGCATTCCCAGCGTAGAACTCTGAGATCCCTTTAGCCGCAACAGCATCCAAAACGGTTGCTAAATCAAGCCGTCGGGTAAACAGTCCAGAAAGTGGAGCCTGGCCATTAGGGAGGAACAAGTCCCGAAACGCGTCGGACATGTTTTGGTCCTTAACTTTAGAAAGGGCTTCAGCTGTGAAGAGACAAACGAGAGCTAGAAATGAGAAATTACTTCAACTCGTGCTGTTTGTGAGCATGGGGGCTGGGTGATAAAGCTGTTGTTACTAGCTGCAGGAGGTGTGACATTAAAGACCGTAATCTGCAAGATGGTACTCTATATTTACCTAAGTCATGAGTCACATTAAATCCATTTCTGGCCACATCTGCTGCCATGCCAACCACTTTCTTCCATTGCATCCTAATGAAACCAAATATTATGTGAGTCAATCTCAGTTGAAAAACTAACCCATAATATTTTACAGTTACTTCCATTTAACTGAGCAACAAAGGTATTTATAAAGTTATAAAAGGTGCTTCTTAACAACTAAAAAAACGTGATAATAGCCCAGCATGACGTTAATTACAGCACAACAAGAAAGATCAGCTCCTTTAGAGCCAAAGCAGGTTGTCCTACATGTGGACTCCCACTTCTTAAAATCTCATCAGTGAGGATGAAAATATCATCTCCTTTTCTTTCCTTAAAAAAGTTTTAGAAACCATTAGATAAACTGATATATTCAGCTTTGTTTATTTGGAAAACTGAGGCGTGTCAACTTAAAAGAAGAAAAAAATGAAGGTGAAAAAGCTGCTGATATTAATAGAGTAGCATTGAATGATTACAGTACCTGCCGTAGAGCCGGTGAGCCTCATGCATCCCACTGAGCATGCCTGGAACTCCCACAAGCAGGCCAACCTGAAAACAGCAGCAATGTGCACATTAAGCGTTTTACAAAACGCACAGGTTGTTTCTCACAAGTAGAATAAAATGGAAATTCCTTACATTCAGATCGAGATTTTTCAGCATGTCTTCGTGGATGGCAGATGGAGCGGTCTCTCTGAAGTCAATCACCCTTGTCTCATTCTTCCGGATGTCATGCACCAACATAACGCCACCTCTGAACATCAAAAGAGCACAAAGCTGGCTTCTTTTTGCACATTTATACAATTCAAAGCACTTCAGTGCTAATCCGGCTCAGATAATGTTAGTTTTCTAACTCACCCTCCTATACCAGAGGTGTGGGGATGGACAATTCCCAAACAGAGGGCTGCGCCAATGGCAGCGTCAACGCTGGATCCCTGCTTCCCCAAAATATCGAACCCAAGAGATGTGCACTGAGCAACATCTGTAACCACTGCTCCTTGGTTGAACACCTTAAAAGGAACAAAACACATAAAACAAACAATGAAAATAAAATTACAAGCACAAGGGAGGATGATTTAGTATACTCAATGTAAAATCGATTATTGGAAAAGAAAAAGCATCTGCACCCGAAATCTTATAATTAAACACTAAAGAGAAACAAACGATTGCAAAAGCAAACATCTACGCTTACTTGTGGATCTCCAAAATAGATCTGCATGATGAGAGCTACGGTAACTCCTGTAGCAAAGGTAAGACAGGCTGTGATAATGACGGTCAGTCCGTCTCGCTGACAGGCGCAGTCCTCAATAAAGGGGTCTGTGCTGGTCTCCCGCAGCGATGCGATGTCATGACTGGCCAAGTCTGAAGCTGAAGAAGGGAGACGCTGGAGGCGAGCGGACTTCAGAAACAGGTCTGGGTCTGAGGCGTGTAATATGCAAAGCAGAACTTAGACACTAGTGAGGAAAGTAGAGTACCAACAACTTAAACTCAATCAATTATTGTAGTTTAGTTTTTTTAAAAAGTTACTTTATGATTCTGATTGAAAGAAAAAAATGGAGGACGTGCAGCGGACATTACTGAGTCACCTTTTTTAGGACAGCACCCAACCAATCTTTAAATTGGATTGTAGATGAGAGAGACGACTGGGAACCAGTGCTACCAGCAGATTATGCAGTTAACACTTTATACTTGGTAAGCTGTGGATTTCACATTTGTGGCTCGTGTAGTAGTTGGCCAGGTTTCCTCTTAGTCGACTGAAATACACAATCCAGATGATAAAAATAGGCTGGCTGATGCTAAAGACGGATATTGAGCACTTGCTACATTCAGACTGCAGGACATAATTCATTCTTTTATGGAATCTGATTTTTTTTTATTATTGTTTGCTCACATTTACAATTAAATGCGACATGTTAGTGAACGTTGCCACCAAAAGTGTCCTGCTTGATTATAAGACCATGGAAAAGATACAACGTTAGTGACGTTAGTGTCTAGCTGTAGCAGCACATTTTCAATGCCATAGATTTTAGGAGGCTATAAAAGTGGGAGAAGGATGTGAGCGTCTTTACAGATAAGGAGTTTATAAATAATTTTCCAATTGTGAGCAGAACCTTCATGTACATTGATGAGCGCCTCGTTGAAAAACTGTATCAGTAAAATGCAGATTATATGGATCGTTAATCACACTTCTGGCGATATCTTCTCATCACTTCACCTTCCAGATGTTTAATAAAATAAGATAATTGTTCAATCGATTCAGATATATTTCGCGAGTGTTTGATACTTGATCCATACCTGCTGTGTGTGCGTTTATGCCAGATTCATGGTTTAGTTTGTGTGTACATGCTTAGCTTGCAGTGGTGCTAAACACCACCATGGTGGTGTGGGGACCACAAAGGGACGTACTGACATCTATCTATGGTTGACTGACCTGTATCCTGCTCACTCAGGACATTATCATCATCCTTGCGAGATTTCTGGGTGTTTTCCCCAGACATCACATCATCTTCTGGCAGTCTGGGGAAGCTGGTGATACTCATGTAGTCCACTGGAGAGTAGGCACTCCCCAAAGTTGTCTCTGGATTTGCATCTTTATCCACCACACCCCCAATCTGGAATCCTGGAGGAATTTCTGCAGGATTGTTCATGACTACTGTTAATCCTGCAGGCAGTTATCTAAATCGCTGGGATGTAGTAGGAGTTAGCCTAGGATATCCATTTCCAAAACTGTGTTTCTGAGACAGAGAGCCATTTTACAGCTAATATTAACCAGAAAAAGAAAAAATCTATGTACCATCCCCTTTTGGAACACTTGTTTTGCTGTGAGGATGGATGATTTCTTGGTTCACAACAAAAAAAAATCCTCTATTGTCTCATTATATACAAATGTCCTGCAGGGATTTGTAGTTTAATGTGTAAAAATGCATCCTTCATATCGCTGCAGAGGGTTTTTTTTAAATAACAATGATGGCCGTCTAAGACATGAGAGTGCAGCTCCGATGATGGTGCATTTTCTGCCACCTGCAGAAGATAAACAATGCAGATTAACTAGTTTCAGACCAGGAATGACCTTGTCAAAGCTATTAGCTTGTTCTAATAGAAAGCGTGACATAAATAAAAAAAATATCGACATGTCATACACTGACTGCTTGCGTCCAGTCAGGAGCAACATTGTTCATTTTGTTAATATTATCAACAAGAATATCATTGCAGGTTAAATCGGAGACGGAGGCGTGAAGCTGCGTCGCGTTTTGTAAATTTCACTGCTCTGCTACAAGCTAACCAATCTGTTCATTTCGGCTTCCAATAGATCAAAGCTGAGATAATGTCACTTACCGTCTTGTTGAAATGCACGCAGTCAAATAAAAATAGTATTCTTGGCGGTGTTATATTTTAAAAAGCCTCAACAGACAGTGAGGGGGACGGATCGCTCTGTCATTACAGCTAATGAATCACTCCCGACAGCCCAGAGCAGCGAAGTTAGCTTCGTTTTGCATCCCAGGCCAACCGGTAAGACTTGCCGGAGACAAAGATGAAATCTCAATTCACAATTAGTACGAGTTTTATTGTGATATAGTACATGTCTCTGACATAAAAATACGGTTAAATTATGCACGAACTAATCATCTTTCAATACCATCTAAGGACCATTATAAAACATACTTCAATCGAAATCAGCGGCGCCTTTAAGGTTCACTAAATTTTGTCAAGACTTTTTTCAGGTCAGCCCCCCCTCTGTAATTATTTTCTCCCCCCGTAGACTCAAGTTGCTCTCCTCGGAGAACAAAATGATGTGGATAAACAGGTTATATCAGGTGGACTAACAACCCTCTGCCCCTCCCCAAAAGTCTTATGTTTCTTCGGTGCAGCGGCCTGAAACCTCAATGGACAACTTAGAGTATATCTATCTATCTATCTATCTATCTATCTATATATCTATCTATCTATCTATCTATCTATCTATCTATCTATCTATCTATCTATCTATCTATCTATCTATCT
>JBAMHX010000015.1:10819209-10836185 GCA_037177515.1 Pseudomugil tenellus
CTATCTATCTATCTATCTATCTATCTATCTATCTATCTATCTATCTATCTATCTATCTATATATATATATATATATAATTTGTACAAGAAAGGCCAGATATGTAATAAAATCTTGTGTTTTCTGCTACTAACACTGTAAAAGGCGACACATACTGCTTCAGGATTCATTAACTGTGTAAACTAATTTAAGTCATTACTGTGTATGAGAACAACCCGCCCAGAATCAGCCCACAAACAATATTTGCACTTTGTTGCCACACCTGTCTGTCCACGCCACGTTGCATTTTTTTACTCCCTGTAAACCTAAACCTGCTGATACTTTCATCTCCAATGAAATATCAAATGTAGTGTGAGATTTTTGTTCTGTGCTTTTTACATTTGTTTGTTAGGAATCTTTCCTGTTTGGTGCTGTGAGGAGAGGTGACCTTCCCAAAACCTCCACACTGGGGAAGAATAATCAGTAACTGATTACATCAGCCTGACTTTCTTTGACTTGTCTCAAATGTATACATACAAACACAATTTCTTTGTGTTTTACTGTGTTACACCTCCTTCCAGGTGAGAAACGGATACCCTAGACATGATCTTCTGCATATCCTGTTCAATGTGAATATCTCTGACACTCCAGGCCTATAAAATGTATTAAATCAAATTTAGCAACTGTAATTTGCTAAGATTTGGTCTATTTATTTGGTCTAAGTGCTATTTATTTATTGAATGAACACCATCAAAACATCTGACTATAAATGAATAAAGCACTATTTAAGTTATTCTGCTGTCTATTCATCCTTTGACTTACAGTTTTCTTTCCATCAGCCATGCTTACTGCAATCCCAGAAGCAAATAATGACACAAGATTCAGGTCTTAACCTGAGTATTTATTGTTGGTGTTGTTATTATTATTGTTCATCTGTTTTTCTTTTCATGTTTTCTTTTTTTTTTTTTTTTTTTGGCAGGTACCTGTGTTTTCTGAATTGATGCTGGAAATCCCATCCTTTGATTTTTGCATAGGTCTTGCCTGTCAGTGGGCAATTGTCCACTTTGAGGATGGAAAATTCGTACATCACAAAAACCATGCAGAAATAGCAAAAGGCACAATCACCATAGATATCAGATACACCAAATTTTGTACGTTTATATGTTTCATTTTATGGGGGAGGGTTGTATTAATCAAGATGTAACAAAAACCCAAAGGTTTTTAAGCTGCCGTCATTTCAGGGCACAACATAAAACATAGCAAACAACCCAGACATTCAATGCCTTTTGTTTAAAACAACCTAATGTTGAACAATTCTGCTAATAACTATATTGGAAAATACAAGCATTTCTATTGTATTTTTCTATAATACATCTAATTTTTTTCTTATATAAAAACTATTAGTCTCCTGCCTCCTTTTGTCGTTGTCCACATTCTTCACATCACGTAGGTGCACACACTAGGCCACCAGTTCATTGGATAACATCCACTCTCAAAACGACATCTTTCACTAATCTAATACAACATACTGAAAATACACTTTAGAATAGGAGGAGGGGGGTCTAAAACAGAACAGGTTTTCAGCAGGAGAGGTACCTGGTGATTGCACACACACATAGATCCTCTTTTGAGCTTTCATTTTTACCCTGCAATTACTTTTTACATCCTTTTTTCCCCAACAGACAGATAAAAGTCTACCTCTGAGGCACAATCACTTTGATTAATAAGCTCTGGAAGAGTGTTGACGCTTAAACAAACTCTACTACATGTTTCTGCCTATGCATGCTAAATAAATCACCCCGGATACACACCCCTGCAGTTTAGAATACAACAGGATAAATCATAAACCATATTTCAAACAAAAGACACAACATGATCATTCATAGTTTTATCATAAAGTAGTATTTTTTGAATAAAGTTTTTTTCATTCATAGATTTACTGGCAGAATGGAAAAAAAGAATCATGTATAATTTAAGGGAAATGAATTAAATTCACTCATTTAGATGATTGATACAGTCCAGACAATCTATTGAACACACCAGCAGGGATGCATTTTAACCATGTTATTGTACTGTAACGTCACCAGTGCTGATGCAGCAGGTGTTGTGCTAAATGGACCCTCTGGGGGGCAGTGTTGCCTGTGGCACATCAACTCTGGGTTTATTTCTCTTTTTATGACGCATCTCATTGTTATGAGACTGAAATTAGAGTTAAGTAACAACTTTTGGCCATTGAAATGCCCTCCTGGTTTGTAAATGAGCACAGAGGTGAGGCAGAGAGTGGATTCTCATCAGTCCATTTGGACACAATGATGCGGACTCATGACCTGAGAGGCTTTTGACATCTAACGGAGCATTTTACATTGTTATGGAATATTTACAGGAGAAATAAATGACCCAACATTGATGCTTGTTTCTTTTTTTTCAACGGAGATTCTAGCATTTAACATGTCAGTGCTCATCACACACAATCAGGATCAAGACAAAAAGAAAGATCATCACAAAAGAAAAAAAAAATAGAAAGAAAAACAAGCTCACAGCACACTGATAAAACTTGGACTCACAAAATATATGACAGTGCAAACTTACATCCATGTCTCAAATAATTTACAAACATTAGTATACACATCAGCACCATTGTTTACTATTGTTGTTGAATACATATCAGTAAGCTCGAGCTTTAAAATGGTCTCTGTTAGAGCTAGATGTGCTAACCATAAAGAGACAGTCATAGTATAGATGTTCGCAATGAGTTGCATTTCCATGAGTCAGGTGATAGTTGTTGAACGCATTGATTTGGGGTTTAAATGAGGCGTGGATGAGATACACTCTCTACTTTCTCCTAGCCGTTATTTCCTGTGAGATTTTTTCTAAATAGATCCGATTCATTTGGAGATGGATTACATAAAATCCCAGCAGACACTGGTTTACACTATAAACCATCACTATTTTGCTTATAGTAATTCACAGGGAGAGATTTGTTTGACTTAAAGGGCCAAATCTCTTCATCTGACCAGAAGTTCAGCTTATGTTTATGAACTTTGCAAAAAGGCGACTGGAAACAAAATGACATTTTACAAGACAAAACAAGTAGAAAGTATTGTAACAAAACAAAATAAAGAGTTGCCATCAGTACTGATTTTCAATTACTGTAAGCTAGCACACCTGTAACCCAAAGGCATACCCAGCATCCTCTCAGAGCGTTCTTAGTCCTTCCTAGTTGCTTTTTTAGGTATACACTCAACCCAGAGCTGCTCAAGGGGGCTACGACACACTTTCCTATGAATATTTCCTGTTACCCATGCCGCTGTAACTGCTATTATGCCATAATTCACAGAATTTCTTTCACTCTTTAATCTGTTTTGCACATTCTCTCACCATCGTCAACTTGCTTGTTTCCTTCACAATACAGAAAAGGGATTTTCTTCTCACCCTTGTCATACAGAAAATATTTTACCACTTTTTTTTAAATAAAATCATTCTGATAAAGTCCCCATCAATGTAAAATGATGAATAGTTTTTGCTGTAAAGTAATGCTGAGGCTTAATTTGTCTCTATTTTAGAGGAAAATCTAAACATCTGGCTTTGTAAGTCTTATTTAAACATCTGTTCAAATTTTGAGCTTTATGATTTAAGAATAAGATCATTTAAGGAAGAACAAAAGGAGATTAATATAAGTCCTTTTTTTGTTTTTTCTTTTTTATCTGTTTTTTTGGCATTATCGTTTCAGTGTATAACATTAATAACTATCATGTAGCTTATATTTGTACTTTTTTGTCTGTTTTTTTTATAATGCAGTGAACAACATGGAGGCTATAATAAAGATCTACTGATTCATTGAGAGCGACTCGTTCACTACAGCCAAATGCACCAAAAAACTACCAGATGGAGTCAATTTATGTTTCAACAAAAAGAGCTGCTGATCTACTGGTGTCTAGTTGAAAATTATTATCATATGCAGAAATTAAAGCTAAAAGAAACGCTGTAGGTGAACATATTTGACCATGTGTGTCTTGAATTGACTATTCATACTAATGCCCTCAAAGTAAACAAAGCCCCCTGGGAGTTTGGGAGTTTAGTGGCAGACGTTGCGCTTGTTGGGCTGGTGAAGGAAGGTGTTTCTGGGATGCGCTGCGCGGCGAGGGACCTGATCCCTAGTGCGGTTTTGGCGTTGGATGTGGTTGCGGCTCAGATGGCGCCGCTCCATACGAGCTTTGCAACGCTGGACCCTAGCCACTTGGGTGACCTTGGCCAGAGCTCCGGCCTGGGCAGCAGCTCCGTGGCTCACCCTGGTGGGCATAGCACTGCGGCTAGCAGGGACGACAGGCTGATCACCCACTCGACTGCAAAATTTAAGAAAAAAAGGTTGGATTCTTTACTGGTAAGGTAAAAACAGTTAAAGGTTGAGTGTACCATCCATTATTATATCTCACCTCACACTGGTCACCATACTGGCAATGCTTTCCTCTCCCACCATGGACAGGTTGCTGTTAGAAACCATGGACAGGTTGTTCGGGGAAACGTACACAGACATGCTGGGATGCTCTATAAGCAGGTCTTCCATCGGGCTGGCCTCTGCTGTAGCTCCCTCTGCAGTGAAACAGGGGGGAGGGGTGACAAACCAGCTCTCATCCATGCAGCCTCTCTCTGAGCCTGACCTACTGGTACCCCCACGGCCCCCACACTCACTCCCAGAGCCTGGGGACATTGACGACGTGGAGGAGGGCGTGGACAGTCTGGTCCGTCTCTGCCGGTTCACGGATGTAGTGGCACCTATGTGAGATGGACTACCGCTTGGGCAAAATAAGGGGTCCGATGGTGCTGCTCCACCCCGTGCCCGATTGTTATGTGTCCTACGACGCTTTTTAGAAATGGGAGCTATGGGGTCTACACACTCAGTCCTTGTGTGTGTATTTTTGTTATCTGACAGGTTACTGTCTGGGAATGATTGTGGAGGTTCTGTCTCATCCTTCACCTGCATCATGCAGTTATATTCTTTTGAACGCATGGTAGGGATGAGATCAGGGCAGGGAAGACCAATAAATACATATTTCGGATGCGAGGGAAAGTTGCAAACAGTATTTTGCAAATGTGGCAGATTTTTCAAGAAGCCATGCAGTTATGAAGAGGGTCATTTTTAAGGGATCACATACGCACGCACACACATACCAGTAAGGGGAATGTGAGGGTATTTTTAAAAATTTGGAAGGGAAGAAAAAGGGGAAAACACAAAACATAAAAGAGTCACATCATTAGTTGTGCTGACCCTCTGAGGTTGTGATTATGTCAGTGACATAATGTTTGTCTTGATTAAGCCGAGGGGAACGTTTACGTTCTGCTGTTTGGTTGGCTCCGAAACAAGCAGAAAATCACATTTTCACACTCAGTAAGTGTCTTTGTCATGATTATATCATAAACAAAGTGACAGGAGATGAATGTTCACAGATACGTTTGTGCTTCCGCCAATAGACAGACAGCACTTTTGGCATGGCAACTGTATGGATGAGCACCAGTGTAGCTAAACCACACCCAGACTGATTCTCCACTCCACTCCATCATCCCCATCCTTACTTCTACCACCTGAATGATAGGCAGGATTATAGACATGCATGGGAAAATGCAGCTATTTCTAACAGAATAAGACACAAGTGAACTATTTTCCAGTGTTTTCATGTTAAAAATCAAACAGATCCCTCCAATCCAGTCCTCTCCTCTCTGACTCACCAGGCAGGTTGACAAGCATCCATCCGTCCTCGTCGGCCTCCGTCACACATGGATTGGGTCCCTTCAGTTCAGCTGCTATCTCCTCTACTTCTCCGAACAGCAGGTTGCTAAGACGCTGAAACATTGCTGCTTGTATTGTTGAGTGTTGTTGACTGTGGTATTTTTAGTTGTGCACAAAGAAAAAAAAACTATAGCTGCCTTTTGATTTTTCTGCTTTCAATCTATTAGTTGTTTTTAAGCTGTTCTTTATTTTTTCTTAAGTTTCTTGTTTCCACTTGAAGCCGCTTGCTTTTCTTGGGTTTTACTAATAGAACTGAGTGGGCTCCTGTAGTGCAAATGTAAGGTTTCACTTGGTTTGGAACAAAGGCCTGAAAGAGAGGAAGAAAGTACAAATACGCTAATTAGTTGCAATGATAAGACAAAGTGTCTTACTGTCAATATTCTTCTTGAAATCCCTTAAAAAGCACAAGTAAATGTGGACAAAGAATGTGAGCAATGTTTATAGCAAGAGCTTAGATGTATTACATCTTTATCTTTAGATGTATTACATCAGTTTAAACCTTGTCTGTAATGGAAATGTGACATGTTTGCACGTAGTGGGGCTGAAAACAGAAGTGTAGCATGAAATAACTTGCAAATCAGTCTTTCTGGGAGTTTTGTGATGAGCTTGGGTGAGTTACGCAACGTTATAGATGGATAGGCATATGATACATATTAGAATCTGCAACAAGGGACAAAATTTTGATATAATGTGCTTTTTGCCTGCTTGTATTTCAAGTAGCTCTCATCTTGGTGGATTTTGAATGCATTCTGATCAAAGAAACAAAAAAGGTGGAAGACACAATTGGTATAATCTCTAGACTGACTTTGCTTCTCATTTGATTTGTAATTAATATCTAGATTTAAATAATAACTGTGGTGAGATCACTGGGAAAAAGAACATTATGTCCTACTCAGCGCATAATTTTAACTAAGTGTAATGTTTGTATGCCTTCAGCCTCAAATTGTTTGTCACATGTATTAATTTAGCAGCTCAGTCTTTTCAGTATGAAGCTTTTCAGTCACAAAGATTTAAAACGTGATATTTTAGCTATGCTCTTAAATTGGTAACCAGATAAGGATGACCTATACTGCGAAGTACACCGGTGGAGGAACACACTGGACATGTAAAATGAGACTATAAAAGGAGGTGCGACTTATGATGAAAGAAATTAATGAGAAAGGAAAGAGCTGGTTGACAAGGATAACTCTCCCTCCCCCCCCTTCAGATCCGGATAACCAATGAGCAAAGTCCCAGGACAGATGGAAAGCCCAGAGGGGAGGAAGAGGAGGAGGTGACAAGACACAATACAAAGAGACAGACTTTTGCAGCATCGAGCAAAGTGACTATGCACATGCTAGAATGCAGAAAAGCCAGAGACACAGTGGCAGCAGCTGCAGGAAAGTGCCTGACCTACATATGAACAAAATGATGTAATTTTAAACAGATATTTGATCAGTCTTGGCAAACTAGAAACACCTCTATGTTCAAAGGCCAGGTTTTATGTACTTAAAATGTGTAACTATCTGAGAAGGAATTACTTAAGAGATGACAAAGTCCAAATACAACTCTTTATCTCTGCAAATCACTGGCAAACTTTAAATATCACAGATTTCTGGATAAATAGGTCTCCAACCCAAATGTCTTTCAATGATAGGGTTGCTGAAAGGGATAAGACTGAAATAGTAAGCAATTTCAGTCCATGACCTGCTTAATAATTTGCCCTTATAGCTCAGATATTAGATTAATTAAAACAGGGGACCAAGAAATGACAGAAATGATTGTTAATGAATCTACATGTAATGTTTTGTGTGCAAATATTCATGACAAAAGATATGTTTGGATCATGGAAGACACCTCTTATATGTGATAATATAGCTATAATGGAATTCCTATAATACGTTTAAACAAACACATGAATTACTTATTAATAAACGCATGAATTTATATGTGATATTAAAAGAAGCAATATGAACTCATTTGATGTAATGCACTCTCAACACTGTCTCAGGGATTCCTGAGCTCAAAAATTTAAGTCATGAGACCGCAACAAAAAAAAAAAAAAAAAATCAGCTAAGTTCCTTCTTTTTTGGGAAAATGCTTTGGCTGCTCAAACAGACAACCATAACACACAGACACACACTCTGTGTGTAAATACGATGCTTCTAATCTTTTGGTGGTTGTAAATGGTAATTCAGAGCTTTCTGACTTATGGAAATAGAGCTATAACTGAGACAACATTTAGGTACAAACATTAATGTTTGTATATAGATTATGATGGAATAGCATATGAAATCATGCAACACTAACTCATTATAAAGGAAACGTTGCTTGATGATAAGTATCTTTCATCAGAGAACAGAAAGGGATACAAGTGAGTTTATCTGAAAAGAGGTGATCTGGAAATCAAGATTATACTTGTATGACTTTATCAGACAATCTTGTTTCCTTTGCACATTCCCCCGCCCCTGTTTTTCTTTGATTTAAAAAGGGTTTGAACTGCTGATGTCTACACTGAGTTTTGCTGTGAAATCAGGACATGTTTTTGGGAATTCATCCACATTTTGATAGTTGTCTTGCTTTACAGCACCTGGTGTTTCTTTCCTTCTGTTTTAACTTTACTTTCTTGACCCCAATACCCTTCTAGGAATCTGTGTTTTACAATCTCCTTCCCTTCATACACAGGTTGTTTGTCAGCTTCTTCTTATTATTTGGATTTAATGGAAAAAAAACATATATTGTGCACTTATAACACTTGTTTAGTGTATTTAAGGATATCTTTTAATATCTGGTCAGATAACAATTTAATTTAAATAAATCTTGACACAAATGGATGAAATACACACACTCACACAAACACATACATAAATGATCCAACAGAAGAAAATACTTATCTATCAAATGCTATTTAAGTGAACACAAAATTGTATATTTTGCAATTTGATTTAAACACAATATTATTTATAAAGTAGGCCTAAATAAAGGTTATATAATATGAAATGTAGGCCGGTGAAGATTTTCAAGTTCTTTCTTTGGGCGGTGATCTGTGTGAGGAGGAGAGAAAAAACAGAGTGGGCGGGGATACGTCAAATAAGAGCAAAAGAACTGTGACGTAACGTCACGTCCGCTGACGGAGAAGCAGGAGCCTATTTTTCAACCGGAGGAAAAAAAAAAGAAAAAAAAAGAGAGGTCCTCACATCCAACATAGCGAAATAAATAACCGTGTATATCCAACCTACACAGTTGTCGTTTCCTTGTAGCCTTTATTTTCATACGCTGTTGTCATGACAGCACCGTTGTTGCAAATGTTTTTCTAAAAACTACCCCGTAGAAACAATGAAACTGTTTCCATTCAGACACACAGATATGATGTATTTTTTACAGAAAAATGCTCTCATTCGACCTCAGCTTGTGGACATCCGGGAGATAGATGAGTATCTGTGTAAGTTATCCAGGTTAAACATGAATTATCCGTATAAGCCCTACAGCTAAAGGGTCAAAGCAATGACAGCTGTGGCTCAGCGACACTACACGAACATCGAATGAAAAATCCTATAAAAAAAATAACAATACAGTGATTATACACGGTGACATAACTTATTAGCAATAAAAAAAAAGAAGATAAACGGTCTCCTGGAAGGTTCAGGAGCGTAACAAAACACCAACATCCGCCATCGAGTCCACATCAGGATTTGGTGCATTTTGCAAAACAACGACTTTGGCGTTTCTGCAGGCTGGTGTCATTTTTCAGAATACAGGACGTCGAATCCGCCTACTTAAGCCTGTTTTATTTGGACTGCGGTACTGCTTTCAGATCTGTCCTAATAATAGAACATCACCAGCCAGTAAGTATCTATAAAACAAGACAGCCAGACAGCCATATGTAAGAGGTCACCTGCAGACAAAGCAGCGTAATTCTGTTAAAGATACAGATCAAATGGGGTGATGGGATGGATGTTATCTGGCAATTTTCTCTGGATAAACATATTAAGAATGCAGGAGGTTCGTTGACAGAGATGTAGTTTGATATCTATAGAGGACAGCTTGACAGAAAAAAGGACAAATAGATTTATATGCGAATGAAAAGCAACTTACCTGCCTTTGAAGTAGAATTCAAGTTGTAAACGAGATCTTACACACAGTAGAAACAACTCTTAAAGCATAGCTTTAGGTAGCCTTTACGTGAGGTAGTTAAAACACTATAATACAAAAATAAAAGGCTTTCTTCTTAGAAGAAGGGTTTGTGTAAAAATCTTACACTGATGTTTTCAGATCATAACATCTGCAGCTTTTTTTCCTCCTTTTATTTTCTCCGCTGCAGATTTTCTTGTGTTTATTGCTGCCTCCAGCTGATCCTCGGATCAGTATGTAGAACGTACAAAACAGCTGATTGTGAGATCACAACATTCCCAACTCCGCCCTTCAACCCGCCCACCTCATACAAACCAACCAGTTAAAATATTACACCCTGGCACTGGTCGGTGCTCTAGGTAACAGGGTGGGGGCTGGGCAGGATGAGCTGTCAATCTGCACCCAGATGGAAATGCTGACTGATCCTAGATCGGCCTGCACATTTAAACAGCTTTACTGTTTAAAGAGCAGTGCTGCTTGGGGGGTGTTGGTAAACTGATCCAGAGCCTGCTCATATATTTCCATCTGCAACCAAAAACAGATGAAGAACTGTTGATAGCAAAGTGATTCAGCTGTCAACATGATGTGTGATTAAATTAATTCAACCTGAGAATGAAGAGGCAAGTCAGGACCATGGACAGAACATATGCAATAAACACTAATATTAAGTTATAGTTATGCAAAACAATCATATCGTAACACTTTATTTATAGTATTCTTCCTGACAACTAGATGCAACACTAAGTACTTTGCATCCTTCCTCTTATTACAACGATGGGGTCATTTACAAAACAAATACTAGTCTTACATATTCAAATTACTGAATAGAGATATTTGAAAGAAGACAAGTTCTCCTTGTCCACTCATGTCAGTCATGTCACTTTAAATTTGGTATGTTAATAGATCTCTCTCACTCCCCTTCAACATCACCAATTTCATTGTGCCTTGATAGGATGGATCTAAATGTGTCTCTAAACCTGCGCCAGCCAATCATATTTGTGCTGTCTGAATGCACCATTTGAGTAGCCAATGAGCCTTCTGGGGGGAATTAAAACCCCCTCGCGGTCACTCCTGATCCCTACAGTCAGTGAAGCTATGAGAGTTTCCATTGCTTTTTTATTGTTGCAGATTATGCAAACTGGTGACTGCTCACATAACCAAGTATGAGCTTATGCACTTGGGTGCCTTTGAAGGTGAAGGAACATTTTTTTCTTTAGGAAATCCATAAAACATTATGAATAATCTGCAAGGATGTTCACAGCTTGTTTGGATTGGCATCATGTGTTAATGTCCCCATATATACGTGCACCTGCATGCTGCCAGGGTTTACATTTTCATTCATTTTCATCCAGACAGGTCGTCTGAATGATTGCACTGCACTGTGCCAAGTTTTTCTCCCTGTCAATTGAAACTGTGCTCGTGATTACAATAATCTATGAGTTATACACCTGGAATCAAAGAGTGTTGTCTAATTGCAGATATATGCTTTAAAATGCATACTTTATCCAGACACCTCTTGCAACACACTTATATTTAACATTAAAGTCCCTCTACTTTGTTTATTACACCTTAGTATTTGATAGTGAACTTGGAATGTAATTTAATTTGAGCCTAAAAAGTGCTTTCAGTACATGTAAGGATATTTCTTTGACATGCTTCTAAGGACTTTGACATGGTTATTATCCACACTGGTAGGAGGTGATAGCAAGAGTTCACTATGCGCTTTCTAAAGTCAGGATGATAAGGTTTCGACCTATAAAGTTACCAGGTGCTAGGCAACTCAATACACAAGTACACGCATTCACCCTACCGTGATGATGACACTCAAAACGCAATGACACACTAAACAGAAACATTTAGCAGGAACAGTTTGTTCATTTGTGTGTCTGTTAATGTTTGTGCTATCAAGCTAGTCAGGAGGAGTAGCAGGTCTGGTGGAACTTGTTGTGTCATGTCGCTGCACTGTGTGCTGTCATTACAACAGGTATGATATGCAAGATGTAAAAATGTTTGGAGCAATAAAAAGAAGAAAAAAATTACTTGTAAGCAGTAAGGGTTTTTTTTTTTTTTTTAAAAAATCATTTTCTTCTTCCCTCTTTCGTTATATATGTTGCTGCATTTATTGAAATTGTCTGGTTTTATAATAGCTTCGCAAGCTGGTTGAACTGGGTGAAAGGTTAAAACAGTGTGTCCCTTTTCTTTATGTTCACAGTTTTAGATCTGACATGCAGTTATTGTTCAATCTGTTCTTGGTGTGGCAGACGCTGCTATCCAACTCATGTAAGTTAAGTTATAAGAATATTTATTAGTGAGTCTCACTTGTTGCCTGTCAGTCTATAAAGTAGACAAAACAGCAAGAAAGAAAAGTTACTGATGGGACAGTGTTATTTAACTACGTAATTATTCTGGATCTGCAGAATTTCTCCATATAGATCCAGGATCTGTCATGTAACTGTTTTAAAACCAGTTTCTATGCCTGCCTTCTTTCACATACACAGCCTTGTCAAAATGAGGCAGAAGTTCTGATAACATTGTGAAAGATTATATTTCTTTACATTTAGCCTCCATTCATTGATTTGCTTTATTTGAATTATTTTCCCTAAATAATTTAAACTCTTAATTAACAAGTTCCATCATATCTTATAGATTTTATTGCTCCATATTTTTTCCCAAACGTGTTTTGCTGTCAGTCTGCAGATGTGTTTGCAGTTCTCAAAAGTAGAATGAAAGGTGGAGCTGACAGTTATCGGCTCCTTCTCTTGTACAACCAGCTCCAAGTAGGGGGCAGACACATTCCCTACTTCAAACTAGACTTAAAATGTTTCCTTTATGGGAAAGTTTATAGTTAGAGTTAGCCTGGGTGACCCTGAGCCATCACTTTAGTGATTCTGCAGAAGGTCTTGCTCCTTTAACCCTGAACTTGTTGAGCCGGATGTTCTTGAATCAGGTTTTGTTGATGCTCTTTTTCTGCTTAAAATCTGTGTTGCCTGAATCTTTAGGTTTTCTCATTCAGAAAACTTTTTTAATATATTGGCAACATGGTATTATACAAATTAAGTTAAATATCTTCTGTATTTTATTCTTTTCTATTTAATTAAGCTTAATTAATAATAATTTAATTAATAATTAAATGGAAAAGAATAAAATACAGAAGCTATTTTTTTAAATATGACAAATAATATTAAAATTTCCCAAAGATTATGCTTAGAATTAAGGTAAATCATTATATTTTAATTAACTATTATTGAAAGTTCCAACTCGTGTCTGTGGGTTGTTATTTGTGTGCATCCCTTTTCTCTCACGCCTCTCTTCCCATGCACTGCTCGGCTGTTGGGTAGTGATAAGACAGCTGCCCCTGAAGATATGAGGTGCATCTGTGATGGAGCTACTTCATGATACCAGTAAAAACAGAATACAGTCCATAAAAGGAATGGGTTTTCTATTCGTGGGAAGAGATTCTGGGGGAAATTCACCCTTTTTTTTGGTAACAAGCTGAAAGGATGCATATTTCCATCAGGATCTTTATGCATGTCTTCTTTGCATATGCATGCATTTTAAATGGGAGAAAAAAGAAACCTTAAAAATATCAAGTATTTTAGCTAATTCAAAGCTAAGTACAGAAATATGTGAAACTCTAAACCAAAGTCAGAACCATTTCCATTGATACAGCCAACTTTACCATTTAAATGCCCTAGATAAGGATCCCCATGTCTCGTATTGCATCCAGCTTGTCTATGCATGTAACAGTTCCCATATAACACCCACCATCACGTAACACTCCTCTAGTATTCCTTATTACTCAGCAAACACACGGCGATGGCTGTCTGTCACCTAACCCACACAACAGTGGAGATCAGTCTGTGTCCCTGTCTTTTCCCTTGCAGAACAATTTCCGCAGCTCTGCTAAAATCCTCATGCCATGTGTGCATGCCATCAGTCTGTCCCTACAAGGCAAACAGGGTCTAGAAGCAGTGTCCTTGGCAAGGCTGCATGTACTGATAAACACAGCTCAAGTGAGGACGGCCTGTGCTCTCCAGAGGGACGATTGGGCCACATTCACACTCCACTGGAAGATATTAGGTGAACTTAGCAAGATGAGCTACTTTAGATCCCCTAAAAGATTAGAATTTATGAGTAGAAGTTTTAGGATCAAGGTATCAAAGTAGTGTATTAAAGGTATCTGTCGTTTTCATCCCATCAGTTTTATTTGCTTTAGTTGGGGTGGGAGGAGGAGCTCCTTGCTAAGACAGATGTGTCCACTGCTTGAAAGAAAAACATGACCTGAAGGCTAAAAATAGCACTCAGAAGGAATTTGATTAAATCAAATAAATTTGAGCCACTTATTCAATCTTTTCTTTGCTATTCATACTGACACCAGTTTAGTTCTTTGGCTAAAAATGGTGAAACTTTTTACATAGTTTTCTAAAATATATCTTATATTATTGCATTCATTAAAAAAAGACAACAGATCCAGGAAAGAATGTGAAAATTGGGTAAAGTTCGCGTTTTGATATTGCATAACATGAACTCATAACTGTATGAAATGTCTCTAAAAACACATGAATACCTTCATGTAGCAACAAGGGGATGTAGCTCAGTGGTAGAGCGCATGCTTTGCATGTATGAGGCCCCGGGTTCAATCCCCGGCATCTCCAAATTTTTTTTTTTCCCTTTGCTCAACATAGCTCGTCGTATAATGTCAGAAATGATCTGTGTTATGGTGTAGTTACTGGATTTTCAAGAGGGCCACTATTAAAGCAAATATTGTAATAATTGTTCCTTTTAGGAGACAACTGAGGCAAGGTGGCGGATCTCATTTTTCAGTTTTAGTATTTTAAGGTTATAAAAAAACGACCGACACGAATTAATATAATCATCGGGATGGTGATTCGTATGAGACTGATTAAATACATCAATTGTTATATCAGTATTAAATTAAGCATTATATAAGTATAAACCTAACCCTTGTCCTCTGTTCTGACCTCTCTGGTCTCACTGCAATCTCACTTCCGCATTCGTCATCTTTAAACCACTAAGGTCGATTTGTTTCTTTCTTGTTTTTTCCTTTGTTTTTTTTGTTTTTTTGTACAGTATTAAAAACAAGTCATGTAAAAATATAAATAAGGTGAAAAAAAGATTTTGCACGTGAGATAAAAAAAAACCAAAAAAATAAAAAGATTAAACATTACATAAGAAATAAACATCAATGAAAACACACTATCAAGAGATATATCAAGTAAAACAAAACAGAACAAAGATAGACCATCAGGATGAAATCTTTACTTAGTAATGTGTGTAAGTATGTGTGTGCGCACATGTCTGTGTGAGTCTGTGTGTGATGTGTTATAAAACAAGTAAAATCAAAAACAGAAAAAAAAATATTAATCAAATGTAGTATAGTAAATGTAGCAATAATATGCAATAAAAAATCAAAGCACCACAAGACAAATGCTAAATTTATACTGCATATAGCGAATTAAATTATTCAAATAACCAAATATTATTTTAAATTAGTCTTATGATGAAAAGGATGAAAAGATATTTACTGCGTGTTGATAATAGTTCCACAACTCTGCACTGTGACACTTTGGCAAAAACTGAACCCAAATTTCACATCCATAAATGCAAAGTCGTCAATTCCAAACCCTTCAGTGCCTCTGTTATCAAAGAAGTAAAGCTTTACATGCACACTCTCTTATCTGGGTGTAGTGATGGACTCAGACCTACATTTTGAAAAGGACATTAAGGCAATATGAAAATCACCTACTATCACCTTAAGAATATACCAAAGAATGAAAGACGTGATGTCACAGCAGGGCCTGGAACTAAAGTAGTCCATGTTCATCTTTAGTCGACTTCATTACTGTAACTGTGTCTTTACTCGTCTTTTTAACAAATCAATGAGACACCTGCCGCTAATTCAGAACTCTGCTGTGCAAATGAAATTGCCTTGCCTTACCCCAGCAATAAAAAAGTAGTTTAATGTTTCTTTATAATTTCTACATGCTTGGTGATGTCTGATTATTGCAATTATTTTCTGATGACTACACGACAAAAACTGGCTTTAAAAAACAAGAAAAAAAAACTAAAAAAAACTAAAATAAAACTAAAAAAGTAAAAATTTGGTTAATTTTCCTTGAAATAAGACAAAATTTCCTGCTATGTTGGCAGACAATTTATCTTATTTCAAGAAACATTAACCTGTCAAGAATTCCTAAAACAAATAAAAAAATCTTTAAAAAACCTAGTAAGAATAATTATCTTACATTTAAAAAAATAAGCATGTGTCCTTGATTTGAGATGTTTAATCTTACTTAGATTTTAGTTTTTGCTGTGTATAAAGTCTTTCCCCCCATTTATTAAATTATTCCTACATTCCTATTATGAGAATATTATTTTGTTTTTTTGTATGATGTAGGAGAGATTATAATAAACATTTGTCAAATTTAATACTAACTTCTTTTTTAAGTTCTTTGAGGATAGTATTAAACCTTTCAGACCGTATTAAACTTTTTCCTTCCTAAGAAATGTTGATCTGAGTCAGATTTATTGTGCGTGTTTTCTTCCTATAGAAAAAAAAACACAATTAGTGGAATATCGTACTTAAACATTCAACCAGCAGAACTCATCCAACTTTAAGGAGAAGTGTTTGGTGTTTGCTGCCAATAGAAGTAACGAGAAGACAGACAGAAAACCTGGAACAAAGGAAAGTTTGGAATTAGACAAAAATGTCATGAAGAGCAGAGCATGTATGCACACACACACACACACACACACACACACACACACACACACACACACACACAAAAGCCAGCACCGGGAAAAGTAAGACTGATGTGGATTAATGTCATCTGCTTTTATTTACTACGTTTAGACCAATTTTCCAGCAGATATGCTACTATTAATATCTGTAATTTAGTTTTGTTCTTTTATTTTTTCAGAAGCAACAATAAAACAAACCAGAAACATAAACTATTGCCAGCATGTAAAAATGCTGTTTAACAACCAGCTTATTATTACTGTCATTTAGATCTATCTATCTATCTATCTATCTATCTATCTATCTATCTATCTATCTATCTATCTATCTATCTATCTATCTAT
>JBAMHX010000015.1:10848379-10879479 GCA_037177515.1 Pseudomugil tenellus
GTGGTGGGTGAGAGGAGATGGTGGGAGCGCGGGGTGTGTCTTTGGGCGGAGATCTGCCCACCCACCCCGCTGCTTCTAGGTAGGTAGACAGTTTTCTGCTTTTTCACACTGTCTCGGCCATCCGCAGTTGTCTCACACGCTTTTGGATCAGAGCTTGCTCGCTCTTGGAAATATTTTTTTTATTTTCTTGTTTTATTGTGTATGTGTTGTTAAATTAGCGGAACAAACTTGAATTCATCATGCCGAGATCATTTCTTGTCAAGAAGTATTTTTCCAATAAGAAACCTCACTACAGGGAAAACCAACTTGAGAGCCAAACTGGTAAGTTTGTATTTTTACTTCAGCAGTGATTTAATTTTATTTTCTTCATCAGATTACCTGCAGACATGTTGCAGATAAGTCTTAGAGATGTGACAACACTCCTCTTTAAAGCTGCTTCCTTATAAACAGAACAAAAAAACATAAAAGTGTCTAAAGTCACTTAAAAAATGTGTTGATGAGAAAGTTTGATTGCCAGGCGTGTGATTGAATCCGTTCTGTGTAACGTGATACCAAGAATGAAAACAAGTTTACTTCTTTATTAGATTATCTGCTCATTTGACTGAAAAGCCACCTGACTTAGTTTCCTCTGCATTTGCAGCTTTTGTCCCGGAAAGCTTCCCTCGGGCTGAACTCCCAACACAGAACAACAGCTCTGCACTAACCTGCCACCCCACCGCCCCATTCCTCACCCGCACTGACACGCTGCCTGCACCGCTTTCCCCCATCACCCCGGTGTCTCTGCCTCCTTCACCACTGGGCCCCCTGGACCTCAGCAGCTCCCCCTCAAGCAGCAGCGGTGACGAAGAGGAGGATGGAGGGCGTACCTCAGACCCCCCCAGCCCGGATGCAATCCAGCACATCTACCACTGTCTGCACTGCAGTAAACGCTACACAAACCTCTCGGCTCTCTCACACCATCAACTGTCCCACCATCAGATCCCCCTTCATGTCCCGGCTCAGCAGACGAGCTCCCTTCCCACCGAGGCGTCCCCCCGCTCAGCCTTCCACTGTAAACATTGCCCCAAGGAGTACACCAGCTTAGGAGCCCTCAAGATGCACATTCGGTCACACACTTTGCCATGCGTGTGCCCAACCTGCGGCAAGGCTTTCTCCAGGCCGTGGCTCCTCAGAGGACACATTCGCACACACACAGGTAAAGTCTTATGTCCGAGTATTGATTTACACACTATTGGCTTGTTAATGTAACAGCTGGTTGCACCTTGTGCTCATTGATATTCATTGACGTGAGAAGAAATGTTATTGCTTAGCAGGACACAATCTAATCTCAGCCTCACAGTTGGTCTGCATGAAAAAAGGCAGCCTCCAAGTTGGGGTGTTCCTGCTCTTTTGTTGCTTATCAGTGGATCGTTTGAAAAACAATGACCAGAAGACAAACATTTTGAGCTCTTTATATGTTAAGTGGTTTGCTGGTGTTGACCCTCTCTCTTTTTCTCAACAAGGTGAGCGCCCTTTTGCTTGTCAGCACTGTAACCGGGCCTTTGCTGATCGCTCCAACCTGCGAGCCCACCTGCAGACTCACTCGGAGGTGAAGAAGTACCAGTGCGGCTCATGTTCACGGACCTTCAGCCGCATGTCCCTGCTTCACAAACATGCCGCATCGGCGTGCTGTTCTGCCACGTAGACTCGCCGGACTCCTGCGTGCGATCTAGCTGAAGCTGCTGCTTCGTTCTAGTCCCAATCATAAGAGCGGACGTTTGGCAGACGATGACACTAAATTAGCAGATCTGCTTCTCTGCAGTAACCGTTTTAAGTGCCTTTGGCTTGTTGATTCAGTTTGATAAAATGATGGTCGTGTTTTTTTCCGCTTCTTCCTGTAAACTGCATGTGTGTGATTTGACGGCAGCTGGACGTGCAGCTAATTCCCAGGAAACTCCCGTTGGTGCCGGCCGGTCCGGGACTCTGGCCACTTTGCAGCTGCTTGGGTGTGTATGTGGGGATGTCATTCCTCACTATACTATACATACATGATGTGTGGGTGTTGAGACAGCTGTCGGTGCGTGGTGCACCATGGAGGCAGGGCGCTGAGAGACGTGTTAGCTTCAACCTCGATGACAGGTGACACACACACGCTCCTGCTCCGGTCGCCCCTCCTCATGCCACAGTCACTCAAGTGTTCTAGGACATAAAACACCTGCTTGAGCTTGACCAAAGAACACAAACTGCCTTCACTGATATGTCTTTTTAGAGTCTAATTTTCATTTGGATGTTTTTTTTTTTTTTGTAAAAATCTGTTTTTATGACATTTTGTTGACCATGCTTTCCAGATCATGTACTGTATTTTCCTGCCATTTGTAAATAAAAGCATTGTTAAAAAACACAAGCTTGTTTTTTTTAATCTCCTTTCAATGTTGAGTTGTCTTTCAGCAGGTATTGTATTGGTGTACAAAGTTCATTAGGACTGCCATGACAGTTATTGAATGGGAAGATAAAGATGTGCACTGTTGTATGGTTTGATGTGTGTTAGGGTGAGTGGGGATAGGTTTGTATGATGCTGAGTGATAAGGGGAACACCTGCACACACCTGCCAGGGTGTCGGGACACATTGATAAAACATGGTGAAGAGGAGAGGGAGGGAGGAAACGCAGGATGAGTGCGGGTGGTGGCAACAGAGGCAGGAAACAAAAGGGAAGAAGATGCTGACCAAGAAAAAGGCCAAATGTTTAGCAGAGGAAAGTGAGTGTGAAATTGGTTTGAAGTAAGTGTGGGAATCCCACTGACCCACTTCCTGCAGTATGAGTGGGCCCAGATGGAAGCAGGAAACCAGACTCAAGATCAACAAATAACACCGCCTGTGCAGCCTGGTTGTATCTAATGGTGAAACCAAAGGAAGTTTTAGAGTTCACATCCAAGTGAGGCGGAACATTTAGGGTGTACATATGGTCAAAATGTCTTCCTGCTGCCCCCCCTGGCCCACACTGATGTCATAGTGAAGCAACATAAAGTTGCATCCAATTGATCTCAGTGTTAAGAGCTGTGTACATGCATGTGTGTGTATGTGTGTGTGTGTGTGTGTCAAACCCCCCTGTTTGAGGAGACACTCCAAAAGCTTGAGATCAGATTGCATGACTTAGCTTGCCTAATGTAAACAGCACCCCACAGGGTACACACATGCAAACACACATCTACTGACTAAAGCTGACTTATATGGGGGGAGATTTTTCATTTGTCTGCTTCTCGAGTCTCGTTAAATGAGAGATGAGAGTCATTTTAGCTGCTGCACACCTACACAGAAAATGAGTCATGAGACTAATTTATACATTTGGTGGGCACAAAGGTATGAAACATGTCAAACAATGTTATGCAAGTAAATAATATCCATTTCCCCCCCTTTGGGATATTTCAGCTTTGCATTCACAGGTTTGCCACCAAGTAGTGCGATTTCTGAGATGCTTGGGCCATTTTGAAATTCAACTCTGACATCTAGCTGAGGGGACATTTTTCTGGTTTACACTGTGTAGGAGGAACTCTTTCACTCTATAGCTGTGAGGCAATGAGATCACTGCGCCTGTCACCTTTCTTTTTTCAATGTGTCTTGGTATCATATTGGTTCCTTCAAAGTGTTTTAATGTTCACAGCGTCATGCATGCACCCCCTGACTAATTTGACATTCCTGAGCCATTAGTGACAGACATACAATACCGCCGTCTAACAGAGAGGGGGCTGTTTTTGTCTGCCGTTCATGCAGTTTACTTTTAAATTAAAGTAACAATTATGCACGTTAAATGTGTAATTCCCTCCCCCTGCTGCTCCAATACAAATGCATATATCTGTGTAAGGTTTAAGACACAGGAAGCGGCCCGTCAGGATTGTACAAACACAACTCGTCCAAACAGGCACTGAAACAAAGCTTTGGGTGCAGCTACGACTTTTCTTTTTTGTGTGTGTGTGTATATTAGTGTATGAGTGTGTTTGTGGGTTAAGGGTTGCTTTCTCTCTGGTGGGCTTCACTGTGATCCAAACAGAGGAGGGGAGAGTGTGTTGCTGAAATCAAAACTGTCAGTGATTGCAGAGTTGATTCACTGGAGGATCAGATTCAAGCCAGGAGGGTTAAGTCATTGGGTTAAAGTTTCAAACCCTCTTCGAAGCTGCAGAGCTCTTACACAATTGCCCAACGCTTCAGTGCCAACATCCTCCCGTGGAGCCTCCTCCATCGTTAAAAAAAAGAGGAGAAAAAGTTTAGATTCACTCAAAGATCCAGTGGTTTCCGGTAAGAAAATAAGCTCATATGGACAAACTAGTGGACTGGGGTTCGGTGGAGAGGGTGAATGGGGATAATGGGAGGAATGAAACAGGAGAAAAGAGACTGGACATTGGAGGAAGAAGTGGGTGGGTGTCTTGGTGGGTGTCTACAGAAGAATGAATGTTTCTGTTTGCAGGCCATTAATCAAATCAGTGGGGAGTTGAATTTACTGAGGAATGCCACATGTTGCAATGCCGACTTGATCAATGACATGAGGGCAGCGAGATATGCTCACTGTAGATGTTTTACAAACAATCAATGTGCAAAACATATGCACATCCTCCTTATCAAGACACAGTGTCAAGAAAAAGGAGATACTGTTTGCAACACTGCTGACTGCTCCCTTTTAAATGTTTTTTATCATCAGCGCCCTCAGGAATGCACATTACTGTGTGGCACATGCACGCAAAGCGCTTAGATCTTAGCACAAATAAAGCAGTTATACCCAAAGACAGGATATGGGCTCCAGGAGGGGGTACACGCCATTTCCTGCCCACAGCTCCTGCTGTCCCTTTCAGTGGTGTGCATGTGTGTGTGTCATTGTGAGTGTGTTATGTGGCTGGTGCTTTCTTCCTGAACACAGAGCCTCTGTCCCACAAGGTCAGAGGGTAGAGGATGAACCATAAAGGAACAGGAGGGTAAACAAATGAGACACTCTGTCTGTAGCAGATGTTTTCAACTTGGTTGATCCCAGATCACAACTTTGGAATCTTACGTACAACCTAAACTTTAATGAGGGTTAGATATTTGTTTGAATTTTTCATGTAGATTTAGATACTAGTGTTAATTTTTGGTATCTAATAGCTGCTGAAAATAACTTTGAGAAAACATGCATAGAAAAATCACTGACTTGCAGTTTCGCTACCTCATTATGTCAACACACTGAAAACTTATCGGCTGACAAGATGACAAACATACATTTACAAGGAATGAAAAAAAAGAAAATCACGCAAGAAAGATTGAGAATATATAAAGTCAGAGGAAATATTTTGGGGGGTCATTAAAACTCTGCCTCTTTTCCTGTTTTTTTACGCAGATCAAAATAATCAGTTAATCCAATTAAAAAAAAGAAAAACTACTATGTAAATAAAACTTATCTTCATCCTGAATGCCCTTAGGAGCTGATCGCCCCTGTTGGTCTGATATTGTCTAAAATAAGCTGGTGTGAAAACAAAAAAAATTGAACACTACAAAACTGGCTTAAAAAAAACAAGAAAAAAAACTACAAAAATGAGGTTAATTTTCCTTGAAATAAGATAAAATTTCTTGTTCTGCTGGCACATAATCTTATATTAAGGCACATTAACCTATCAAGATTTCCTAAAATAAGTAAAAAAAAACTTTAAAAACCTAATAAGTAAGAATAAATATCTTATGTTAAAAAAAACCCATATGTGTCCTTGATTTGAGGTGTTTAATCTTTCTTAGATTTTAGGTTTTGCAGTGAAATTCAATATCTTATTTGTTGTGATTTGTTGTTGTGTATTTGTTGTTGTGTATTAAACCCATTTATGTGTATTTATGGGCTTAAATGATTTGCACATCATGTTTTGTTCTGTTATACTGTGAACTGTTTTGGAGACACAAATTCCCAGGTGATCTGTGTCAGAGTGACACATCTCAGATTCTGTTGCTACTGTGTCCAACCATCTGTTACAGCTATATGTTACACAACTAATCATATACAATACAATGCAAAAGGCAGACAACTTGTTTACCTGTGTGAAAAATTCAGGAACTGTGGTTTATGTCATGATCAATAACGTTAGTTTATAAGTCTTCTTGCATCAGCACCCCTAACTGTTTGGTGTGAGTTTCATCCCCACTTCTCAGTTTTTATATTTACTCAACCACAGATGAGAAAGAGTGGAAAAACTCATATAACTTCATCTTTATCATCTAGAGTAATTTTTCCAGAGCAGTATGAGTCTACCTTTATTATTGTGACTTGCATCAGTACCGACTGTCATAAGTCCCTCCACCCAAACAGGATAGAAGTTCCTGAAGCATCTGGATATCTCAGAAAAGAACCTGCATAACTTTTATCTTATTACTGATCAGTTAGATTAGTGCTCTCTTGAACAGGGTATTGAAAAGAATTGCCAGGGAAAGTATTATAAATTACAAGCGTGAACCAACTAGAAATTAATCTGGTGCAAATCAGAGAACATCAGGGTTAACTATAAACCATCCAAAGCTGGGCAGAGGCCAGCAAGTCGTGACAAGAGAGAATGAGAAAGTTAAGGATGGAGAAGATATTTAGTCTCTTATATGGTAGACGAGGTTTAAAAAGACTGGAGCACAATGGTGAATAATCCAAATAATAATGGGAGAAGGGGAGTCTGTGTTTTAATTGGACTATTCCATGAGTCTCCTGAGCTGACTGTTTTTCCTTTATTCGTTCCCCTTTTCTCTCACCTCATGTTGTGTCATTCTTTCTACCCCCACTTTTTTTAACCACAGGTATTCAGGTATTTACCTCCAGGGTGCTGCGGGTACTGCTGAGAAGTGCAAGGTGCACTTTTGTCCTCTTGTCCGGGCCTGTGTGGGCCCAGCAACCGAAGGACCAGGACAGTCCTATTGTCCTAAAGCATTCCACTCAAGATACGGTAAGGAGGGAGGGAGGAGTTGCAGAGTGGGTGGGTGGGTAGGTGGGGGATTCAGTTTGTGTTGTAAGAGCACAGATTGCCTCCCCTCTCCTCCCACCGTCTTGTCCCATCCTATCCTGTCCCTTGAGGAGCTGCAGGGCAAGTAAATGCACCTGCCTGAAATCCACACCCTGGAGCCAGACGCATACCCCCCCCTCCCCCACCCCACCCCATCTTCAAGGTTTTACAGAAACACTGCATGTGCCACAGACATTAGTATCCACTTACACTCCTAACAGGGAACATACAGTTATGTTGCATGCTTCAGGAAACTTATTAACTGAATTCAATTATTTATTTTTAAAAGAGGTTATTAAAAAAGCATTTGAAGCTGACAGATACAATTTTATTGTCAGATACAATAAAATATAAGCTTATAAAAGGAATTTCTGCAACTCAAGAAGTTTGAATATAATATGAAAAAGATGCAAAGAAAAAAAAAACATGAGACATCAGGCAGTTAGGAAAATCTGGAAAATATTTGGAGATATAAAGATGATAAATGTCTGTAGTATGTTCATTTAGAGAATTTAGAGAATCATTTTTAAAATCTGCTGCTTTAACAAATGAGCTGTTGCCTTATAAGATTGTTGCCGGCAGAAAAAGTACTTTGTGGTCTCAACATGTGAACAGTTCTGATGAGTTTCTTCTAGTTATTTGCAGAATAAAACAAAGCCAGAGACACTCAAAATGAAAAGAAATACACCAAAATATGCATGTGAAAAAAATACCACGATGTGTGAGAAATCTCTCCTCCACATTGGTTAAAAGGAAATACCAAAGTTTCACAGTAGTAAAAAATCTAAAGAACCCATGTTTTAATATCTGGCAGTGTCTCATATACTTGTTGAGGAATTTTGGCACACTTTTTCTTTCAGTTCTTAAAATGCCTCAGTGCAGCATTTCATTCACGTGGAGGTCTGGAGTGTGACTGGACCAGTAAAACTCCTTAATTATACAGTTTTTTACAGATTCTTTGATAGATTTGTTGCATGCATGAAAGTTCTCAGATGGCCCCACAGCGGATGCTAAAATACTTAAATACTCAGTGACTGCGAGGTCTGTAGGTCCGTTAGATGCAAAAAGCCCAAAATATTTACCCCTCCACCCCTGTGCCTGACGACTGGAAGCAGCTGCTGATACGCTGTTCATACACTGTTAATTACTATTACAGTGATAAAAGTTTTCAGTAGCACACTTTCACTTATCCATAAAGGTGTTAATGCATTCACTTCCTGTGAATATTTTGAGTTTTTAAAAATGATATCACTGTTTAACCTGGAAGTGCAACCAGTAAAGATCCCATTAGATACCATCACAGTAATATCGTATCCTCCCCTTTTCACATACAACAAGATTTTCTACCTCCTGACCTTCTTTTTTCACGGTAATTAAATCTGATTGCAAAGTTTGGTGCCACATGTCTGTCAATCAGTTTGTGCGCTCTCTAATCTCTCACATTGTGAACGCCTTATTCTGCGACAGAGGGGAGTGATCTGTTGTAGAGTCATGATGGCCTTGTTTTGACTTCCAGAGCATGAGACGGTTTGGTCTAATGTTGCATGTGAGAACACATGGCCAGGCTGATGTGCAAGAGTGTGTGTGTAACTGAACCCTCTTGTCCAATCGAGGACAGGTGTGTCACCACCTTACCACACCCCCAGGCCACACAGCACCTCCTGTCCTTAACACCTGTCCCCTGTCTGTGAGAGGACCTGTGCACCTCTCCGCTTTCTTCACTAGCAGACCGGCTGAAGTTTGTGTGGGAGGAGGACAGGTTGCTGGGTAGTGACTGTGTGTGTGTGTGTGTGTGTGTGTGTGTGTGTGTGTGTGTGTGTGTGTGTGTGTGTGGGGGGGGGGGGGGGTTTCTTTTCGCAACTCCCTACCCCCCCCCCCCCCCCCCCTCCCCCCCCCCCCCCCCTCCCCCCCCCCCTCTCCTCCCCCCCCCTCCTCCTTGAGAATCGATGCAGCTGTCCCTCTGAAACTAGAACTCCATTGAAGGATCCAGCTCTCCCCGCTCATTGACATTGCTACAAGCTGTCGGAAAGCTGTTCCAGGCCTTCTCGTCTCTGGAAACGACAGATGGGATTGTATTAAAACATATCTTCAGCAAACAAAACAAACATGTTGTTTAAAAGTGTAAATGATTACTTTAATTAAAAGCAAAGGTTTCATTAACTTAAACGCAAGGAAGTGAAGGTGCGCTGTCATTACAGCAGTACATAATGTCAATCCACAAATTATATCCTGAGATCAATGATTAACTAATTATTACCAAGTCTAATTATTTTCCTTTTTTAATTAATTATCCAAAATAGATACAGGAAAAGAAAAGATAACTCTTCACACAAAGCATGCTGTAACATTTATCCTTTTTACTTTTTAGTTCTACTTATTCAATAGGCATTAAAAATGTTATATTGTGTCTTTCACTGATTTGAAGAATCTGAGTTGATTTGATCTTACGCACTCAGAGTCGACCTGTGGAAACAGTTTTTATTTACAATCAATAACACATGCTCATATTTGGTTGAACCACCTTTAGCTTTGATTATGGCAGCATTTGCTGCAGCATTATTTAATAAATTTCATTATTTCATTATTTCTGCAATGTCGCAAGATTTATTTCCATTAATGTTTAACCAGGATATTGTCTTGATGATGGGAGAAGTTGACCACTGCTCAAACCATTACATTCTGTAGATTCTCAATGGTGTTCAAGGACTCTGTGGTGGTCAATCTATATGTGAAACTGATGTATCTACCTGAACCACTTCTTTACAATGGGAACCTGATGAATCCTCACATTGTCATCTTGGAATATACTCATGCCATTAACAAGAAAGACATGTATAGATGAAATAATCTGGTCATTCCGTATATTCAGGTATCAGCTGACCTCATTCTTTGGACACATGATGTTGCTGAACACAGACTTAACTATTTGCAGCAACCCCAGATCATCACACTGCCCCCACAGGCGGTGTATGATGGCTGCATCACTTTATCTGACTCTCTTCTTACACCATCACTCTCGAACAGGATAAATCTTGGTTTATCAAACCACATGACCTGCTATGCAGGTCTTCAGTCCAAATTCTTTCAGTTCCCTTCACATTATATGTATGTGGAAATGTACTTAATGTTACTGTTAAATAGCACTCAGCACTATTGTTTTTCTTTCATTTCATCAAACATTCACGAGTGGTGATCACCATTTTTTTCCCAAACAGACCTCTTCCTAGTAGATGATGGCTCCACTTCTATCTTTTCTTGATTTAATTTTTAGTGCTTTATTCAATCACCTTGGATGTTTTATCTGTTTGATGCATGCCAATGAGTGAGCTTTATTTAACAGACAAACATCTTTCCCCGTGACCATGCCATGTGTCTTTGTATATGGTTGTTTAATAAATGACAATCCAATCATTGCATCGGTTATATAGTTTTAAATCAAATCAAACTTTATTTATACAGTGCCTTCATATAACAGGAGGTAACCAAAGTGCTATAATGTAAAATAGAAGATACAAGACAGAAAAAAGAACAAATCCAGGTGATCGTTCTCTCTGGAGTTAAAAGTCAGAGTAAAAAGATGAGTTTTTAAAAGAGACTTACAATCTGTTCTATTTCTGGCAGACCTTACATAAAAAGGGAAACCATCCGAAAGTAGCCAGATCATTTAAAGATTAAATAGTCAAAAGTAAAACTTAAAAATCTATTCTAAGGAGTAATTTGGCTCACAATGTTAACAGGCGGGCAGCTGAGTTTTGGACCAGCTGAATGTGGTAGAAGAGAGACTGGTTAGTGTCAGTATAAAGGAAGCTGAGTGGTCCAGTCTAGTAAAGATAAATATGTGATTTACCTTTTCCAGGACATCATGAGGAAGATAAGGCTTCACTGTATCTTTAAGCCTCAGATGATTAAAAGAAAACTAGACTGGACGACTGAACTGACCTGCCCATCAAATTTGAGATTAAAATCAAAGATGATCCCAAAAAATGATCAAGAGAGCCAACAGTCCACCATCCTGTCATCATGTCAGAGAAAGTGTAGCTCCATCCATGTTTTAATGTCCTGTAAATATCCTACACTACAGTTTCCAACAGACTTTAAAGGCAAATAAATCTGGATATCATCGGCATAGCAACACACCTGATACACATCAGACATAATTGTGCAGAGCTTGACATCCAACTCAAGTCTGCTGATTACCAGTTGATCTGAATCAGGTGTGATGCAGGAGGGAAACTTCCAACACTTCCAGGATGGTGGCACTCGAGGACTGGAGTTGCCTAGCCCTGATTTAGACCAACAACTTGTGGCAAATGTGATAATAGAACATCAGGATCTACTGTGTTGAAGGCAACAGTGAGATCAAGAAGAATTAAAACAGCAGAAGCTCCCGAATCATCCGATAAAAGTAAATCATTGCACACTCTAAGAAGAGCTAGCTCAGTGCTGCGACATCACTTAAAACCTCTCATGAATGCCATGTAGATACAGATGATCTTGTAGCTGAAGATACACCACCCTCTCTAAAATATTAGAAAGAAAAGGGAGCTTGATCAGGACAGTTAGGATCCAAGTTATTCTTTTTAAAAAGAATGAGGTTTTTATAAACCTTTCACAAAGTAAAAGAGATTTGGATGAGAGGAATCATAAGGATTAAAAAGAGAGTTCAAAGAATTAAATGAATTAGAGGCTAACTGGTATTCACAGAGACAGTGATACAGGTAAATTAAGTCATATTAACAGCAACCTGATACCCAGCTAAACAATTAAAAAAAAAATGAAGCCTGTTGTCTTCCGTCCATTTTCTCTCGGCGCGACGACAAATGCATCTAAGCGTGCTCATTGAGTCATGGCTCTATACAGTGTTTACATTAAACAAGAGGAAATACATCTAACATATCTGTACACAAAGAATTGAAAACTTTTTAAAGCCCAACTTAATGGAAATTGGACAGAAAAGCCAATTTTAAAATGTGAAGTCTTTTTTTGCACTTTTAACAATCTGATGAATTTTTTGGTATTTTTTTAAACCATTTATTACCATGTGATACGTCAAAATGATTATTGTATAATCTTCTGCTTTCTGTTATTTCCCAGGTGGCAGGAAACCAGAATCATATGGTGAACATCTGGCTTATGAATAAAAAATTTAACTATTAAGTGACGCAAAATTTCTCAGAAACTGCAAATAAGATCCGTTTGGCCTTACAGGGTTAAATGCATCATGTTTATCAATATTTCCATACTGGTGGAACTGCAGGGGGGGGGAGCTCCAATTCTGTAAATACAGCAGAAAAAAGCCTGTGTGCTAACCTGGTGAAGGGAACGCACGGGCACGCCAGCCAGAATCAGACATCAAACTTAAATAAAGCAGGCAGCTGATCAGTATTGCCGGCATCAGAAATCTCCTGAACATCTGCATGTAAAATAAGAGTAATAATCAGGGCAAGTATGTGTCCCTGTTCAGGTGTTGGATCCTACACTAGCTGAGGGAAGCAGAAAGAGCTAATCAAGCTCAGGAATTCACACATGAATGCTAAAATGTCTAACAATCCAAATCTATTGCAATGTAAAACAATCACTGACAGCTGAAAGATAATCATACATGCAGGAGGCTCGTACCTGTTTGATTATTTAAATACAGGAGGTGCCTCTTTTGTCAGGCAAAAACTGGAGATTTTAATATTTTAACTTGGGATTTCTGCTCAAGGATAATGACTTCGGAGCTTAGATTTTTATAAATCCAAGACACATAACTCATAAATATGCTTATCAATATTGCTAAATAGGACTCACGTTATTAGAAATGAATTTTCCATTAGTTTGTGTGTTTATCTATGTGCAAGAGAGAGCCAGAGAGAAAGGGAGGGAGAGGTCAAAGCAGCCTGAAGGCCATTGTAAATTCCTTGCTGGCTAAACCAAAGACATTCTTCTCTGCTGTTTTTCTTTCTAATCTCTATGCTCAGATTACCAGCTAGAGGGTCTGAACAGATGAGAGGAAAACACAGAGGCCTGCATGTGCCAAAACATGCACCAACACAAACCCATGCCGCATTTACAGCCTAATGACAAACTGGCACATATGTGACTCCTGCACAGTAATGGAAGAAATCGGATCAGTCATACACATTTCTACAGAATATAGGGGAATTAGCCAAAAACAAAATAAAAACTCACCAACATCCTGAAATCATTATCCAAGATCTTGTGTTTTTGAAACCCAAAGAAAACATCACCCCTATGGAGAATGCTGAGAGGATTCCCATATGACAGCCCCCTAGTGCAACCCCAAAAACACACAAATGCAGTATTTAGAACCAGAAAATTCCCCTAAAGTCTTTCCAGGTGTGCCAAAAACCCACTTATAACAGAAATATGCTACTTCCAGGATTATCGGTGATCAGATTTGAAAACAAATTTATTCTAATATGTATAATCTTCAAATCTCTTTGCTACAACAGGACATTAAAAGACCTTTTAAAGTAGAACAAAGTACACAGTTTTGTTTTAAAATGGCACATTAGACAAACTATTGTAGAATTCAGCAAGGGAAATTTCCTTATTTTATATTCAAAGTATCTTACAACTTGAGAACCTTAATGTTCTTTGTTGTTTATGAGGAAAAACCTGAATATTAATAACATGAAAGTATAGAACAGTATTCTTGATGCAATAATAAAGGAATAACCTTTTATTCTGGTTTGAATATGTTTGCATAAGTTATTATGCAATAAGCTTTGCCCACTCATGGGCACCGCAAAGCGAACAATCGTTATCTCATATTTCTCTACATGTTGGTTCGTATGGCTGCTACCCACAAGTAAAACAAAATGGTTCTTCAAGCCTTGAAGAACATGTTGTTTCACTAATAAATATATTAACATGATCTTTCACCTTCCATTGCTCTTTCATTTATTGTGGTTTCTCTGATGGTTATTTATGTACTTCTCTTTTCTTCTTTACTTAATTCTATACCTACAATCTTCTGTCAGTTTAACTGCTGGTAATGACGAAGGCCATTTTTTTCCTTTCCTGTTATGTTTGCAAATGTGGGTGAGCAGCAGATGAATTTATCCTTCAGGATCAATAATGTTGCTTTGTTTGAAATAAAATCGCTCTCCTCAGCTTGACTAAAAGGGCCATTTTTGTTAAGTTATAAAACAATGTCTTTGTTAAAATGTAATTATGTCATATAAAAATGTTTAAAATAAAATTTTAAAAAGTATTTAGAGTAAATATATTTAAACATGTATCTCAACACTATAAAGCAAGACTTACATGAATACATAGACATCAAACATAAAAATGTAATAATTATATCCTTGAACGGAGTGTCGCGACTATTATCTTTTTATCCCTACCGTGTCCGGCACATATCCTTCCTGTTAATGCAATAACTTGAACAATATTCAAGATAGAGTTTGTATGTTTTCCATATGCATAGATATCATAAAGAATATGAACTGATTAGATTTTGATCGATTTATCATTTTCAGGTTCAAGCCTGAAAAATGTTTTGGATTTATCTCTGAAACAATATTCATCCGATTGACCTGGAATCAAGTGGAAATGAAAGGTCATGACCTGAAGATGTGTCACATCATACATCATGACATTATACCAGAATGTTTCTATATTTGTATATGTATTCAAGCATTCTGGAAAGTGAAGTTTGGGATGTTCAGGGACATACCCCTAGATGTTGCCTCCGATCTGTTATATATTATTTTACTATCTGGCTCAGGCATTTTGAACTGTGAATTTTTCTTTCGAACAGCAGGACACTAAAAGGTTTTATTGCGAAGGAAAATAAGAAAGTTGCTGGTACAAACTACAAAAAGCACTCTGAGAGCGCAGACCTCCCGCAAGTAAGCAATCTGGTATTTTTCATTAAGTTATATATACATATTTATTAAAATGCCCTATCTTGCAATGATAAGGAATCATTTAAAAAAATTCCTTGATCCAGATGCTGATCGGGATCCCCCAAAATCACTTAATCACTTCTTCATCTTCCCCTTCTGGATGGATACTGAAAATTTCATGAAAATCCATCCATTATTTTTCAAGGTATGTTGTTCACAAACAAACAGACAAACTCTTGAAAACATTACCTCCCTGGCTGGACAGGCTGGAATATTTAGCTAAATGGTAGAAATTATAACACATTCTGCTAAAAGGAAATCTTGGCACATGTGCACACACAGATCCCTAACAGTCCTAGAACAAAGTAATCTAATTATGGTTAGAATAGTAAAAAAACTGTGATGCATTTCATTCAACTTGTTGAATGGTGATAAACATAAAGATGTTTATTTGCAGAGTGGTGACATAGCTGCTCATACTGTTTAGTCATACTGATTAGCCAATCAATGTATCTTAAAGTGGACGTCAAAGGAGTAAAGACAAATGAACAAATCTGTGTTTTGTGACAAATCAATGCATTTAAGTTTGACAGGTACGTCTCAAATTCTGATTGATTTTTCAATCACAAACTGATGTGGAAATCCAGATTGGTATGACTGTGATGCTTGTCTGTTAAACCATGATTGTAAAGTAAATTTTCTTTCTCTCTCTCTCTACACACACACACACACACACACACACACACACACACACACACACACACATACATACTGACACATGTGCACACACAGATCCCTAACAGCTGGGACATCTTGACCCCCTATTGTGGGAACAGACAGGGGGTTTGGGGCTTACTGCTGGCCCAGTAAGGTGTACCACCAGGGGACAGAGACCATCAAACCCCTCTGGAGTCATCAACCAGACATGAATGAAATCACAACACATCACTTTAGTTTCTATTTTAAGAAACCTTCATCATCAGCTTTGAGCAGATGACACAGATGTAATGTTACAGGTTGTTTTTCATATAGTTTTTCCTCTAACAGTAACATTTTAACTCTCCATTTCTGGTTAAACCTGATTAAAGACGCAAGTAATCAACCCAGAAGTAATGCCTGGTCTCCATGGAAGCAGAGGGGTTTGGGAGCAAAGCAGATGAACATACAAGTTAAGTAAATCCGACCCCCATGGTTCAGGCGATGAGCCAGCATGAGTCCTCACACATCAACAGGTGTGGAGCGAAGGAAAAAATGGAAAGAAACTACATGATAAAAAGAAGGAAAGAAAGCTCAAGCACCTGTTTCAGCCCTCCTCGCAGGCTGAAACCTGCTCTGTCTTGCCCTAAACGTCACATTCACATCACAGTGCCTGCTCAGTTATGTGAAGGAGTGCAGGGGTCAGTTTTAGGATCTTATTCAGACATAGAAATGAGAAAATAGCAGAGAAAAATCAGTACTTATTGAGAGTGAGCCAGAAATGATGGATAATTTAATTTAAATATTGCAAAAATTGTTAAGGCATCATGATATACACAACTTACTGATATGAGTAACTTCAAAGTTGTGCTTATAGTGTAATTTATTAGGGTTAGATGTACATGCATGAACACATTTATCTTATGGAGCAGGTGTTGATTTCAGTGTTTTGTACAACCAACATGTACAGTTGGGTCATCTTATCAAACTAACACGACGGGACAACAAGGCCCATCTGAACTCTGGAGGGTTCTGCCACCTCAAATTGTACCATGTAACACACATAATACTGGCATGTATTCAGAGCTCACAGGAGGCTCATTAACCTCCTGGTGCTGTGTGTGTCGGGGGGGTCATGGGCATCAAAGTGGCTGGATCACTGCAGACTCACCCACCAATCCTACCATGGGGGTCTGGAGCCGCAGCGTCTCACCCCCTAATGAGAGGCCATGACATGCACACATCCACACACAGTTTGACCCCTCAGAACCAGCTGGAAAAGAGAGTCTGACATGCCTGTCCCTACCCTCCCTCCCCACCTCCCTTTCATCGGCACCTCCTCCATTCCGCTCCCAAACTCCACACATTCCAGCTACAGTGCAGGATCACACAGTTGACACTGGCCTTCCTATGAAGACGAAGATGCAGGAATACACTTAGGAACACACTAAACACAATTCAAGGCAGAGATGTGAAATATCGCCTTTCAGTTCTCTGCCTCAGTTAAAAAATACTGTTTGATTTCAACAACAACTACTTTATTTCACCTAATAGATCAATAAAATATTTAAATACTACTCACCTATCCAGAACTAAACAAGATAGTGATTACATGCACTGTGTTGTTCTTTGAATCTCAGTGTGTTTAGGGGTCAGGATGTGATAGCTGTAGACAAGCTGACTTCACCATTAAGATGGTTTCATCTTAGGTCTTGTGAGATATCAACAAGAGTGGGGTAAAAAAAACCCACCAATTTATCAATCAGCACAACACACTAAGAGGCATGTGGGAGTGGGGTGGGTGTGAGTCAGGACAGAGGAAGGCGAGGGAGGGAAAGGGGGCTTTGGATTAGCTTTCTGCCAGAGAGGCAAGTGCACCACAAGCAGCAGCAGGGTGAAGGAGGGGTGCAGGGTCAAAGGAAGAGGCACCTTGCAACAGCTGGTCTCAATTATCCATGGATGCATTGCTGAGTGTACAGGAGCATGTGTGTATGCAAGTGTGGGTGTGTGTGTCGGGAGGTGGGAGGGGAGGGTTCTGAGACCACTGGCGCCAGGAGGGGCGCAACAGGTCAGGGAGAATGAAGATTATAAAAATACTAGCAGGCAGTTGGCCTTGGTCCTGCTGGTGCACAGAGCAAGTGTGTGGTGGACATGGCTCGCCTGCTGAAGTGCCACAGGATGTGGACGAGTGAGTGTGTGTGTGTGTGTGTGTGTGTGTGTGTGTGTGTGTGTGTGTGTGTGTGTGTGTGCCCGCCAACAACCATGGACCAGTGCGAATGACTTTGTGAAATGTATTTTGTGATTATAAAAGATTTTCCAATTAAGTCACACTCTTACAAATACTCACAAACAAACAAACAGATTAAAATATTCTTTTTCTTTCTGCAGAACCTCAGATAGAAAACAGGTTTGACACATAAGCATATGATGCCCTCTGGTGTTACACAAGAACCATGACAGCGCTTAGGAGACATATTGTGTGTAGAAATATGGCTGCAATATTAACTTGCCTTTTGTGAACTTTAGTATAAATTCTTGATTGATTTTTTATTTCTAATTGAGATGTCAACTTTAATTTTTTCCCCATCTTGTATTTTTTGTTAAAGTTTTTTTTTTTTATCTAGACACTAGACGGTTGAAATGTTCTGACATTTCAGGCTTTATATCTTGACAACTGTTACACAAAGGGAAACACTTATCTGAAGCATTTAATCCAACAACAATCCAGGAAAACAGTTATTTGTTTGGACCAATTTTGAACTGTAGATTTAAGTAAAATAGCAATAATAAATATTATTTGTCAAATGACAACAACAGGTGAATTTCATTGCCTTCCAGATGAAACACACTTTCATACACAGTCACAACACTCACCTGTTTCTCGTGAATTATTCACCTGTGGAATCCTCCAAACAAGTATGCCTATTCCATATTATAATTATGTGAAATTTCAAATGATGAAATCAACTATCTTAAACTAAATAGCCTAATGTTAATCGTTTTATTAGTTCTAACTGGATTTTTGAATGATTCACACACTCCAGCTGTGGTTCATGAGTATTTAGAGATGTTTCTTTGATATATAACAGAGGACTTTCACTGCCTGGCTTAATGTGGTCCTGACCTAGTGGGACACAGATATTCATACCTGAATGAGGGTTTCGGTCAGATCATTTATCTTATGATAGAGGCCATGATTAGATAGCAATTGGTCTTGCAATTTTACTAAATCTGGTTGGACTAACTTAATGTACTGTGTTTGGTTAAAGAAAAACAATGTGAAAACAAAATAAAAAGATGAGTAAAAGCGATAAGCAAACCCAATTGTTTTGGCGATTTGGCTAAGAAGGTAGGTCTTTTCTAACCAATGTGGTAAAGTGTGTATATTTTGGGAAGAAAAGTGTAGATTTTGTGGAACGGAGGAGATGCTGATGTTTTTTTAAATGAGATTTTTTCTTACACTTATTCGCTCTTTAGTATTAACAGAAATTAACCACAGTAAATAAAAAAACATATAAGCTGCATTATAACAAAAAATACTAAACAAAGCAAATACTGATAGTAAATATGGATTTAAAGTAGCATTTAACTATTTGATTTAACTTCATGTGTAGTTGCAGTGAACAAATAAAACCAACAGGGGGCAGTAAAGCTACGCAGTGACAACAGCAGTAAAAGAAGAAGACAGAAAACACAGAGGTCTCTACATTTTTCTGTAAACATGGCTTCAAGAAGAGCGTTGCATTTTGTTTTCAAAGTTGGTGACCGAACCAAGACAGCCAAGTTTTACCGAGATGTCCTGGGCATGAAGGTAGAGAATCAACAAGATAACTTTTGACGATAAAGGAGAAATTTGCAACGCAGCTGTAGTTTTATTTCCATGTTCAATATATGTGATACTTCATTTTATTCTGAGACATGGTTACAGTGAACTATTATTTAATTTCAGGTTTTACGACATGAAGAGTTCGAGGAAGGCTGTAAAGCTACTTGCAATGGGTAGATAATGAATCAATAAGTACTATAGTTGAACTTTGCTCTCTGTTTAAACATTAGGCTGAAAGAAAATTAACTAACATTTCTTTTCTGTTATATGTTTAGTCCATACGATGGAAAATGGAGCAAGACAATGGTTGGCTATGGTCCAGAGGATGACCATTTTGTTGCTGAGCTGACATATAATTATGGGGTGGGAGAATATAAACTCGGCAATGATTTCTTGGTGAGTGATTATTAATCTGAATCTATATGAAGTCTATGATTTGGACACAGAAAGACCATATAAACAGGCCGTGTGTAATCATCACAGTTATACACTATTTTGCAGTTTACAGTTGCAGAAAGGAAAACCTGTTCTTATGTTTTCCTGTCAGGGTCTCACCCTGCAGTCTAGTCAAGCTGTGAGCAACGCTAAACGTCTCGGTTGGCCCCTAACTGAGGTAGAAGAGGCTCTGTATCTCACCCACGCGCCTGGAGGATATCCCTTCTACCTGGTGGACAAAGATCACCCTTCTCATGGTAAATATGTTATGGACGTTTGTCCATTTTACTTAAAGTAAAAGGAGGAATATGAATTGTTTAAGACCTGGACAGCTGCTATGCCACTTGCACTACTGTATCATTTCTACCTGGTTTTTATTTACCCAGTATATTGTCACTATCTGTGCCTTTTTTTAATCATCATTATTTATATTTCTTGTTTTTACTTGATAATGTATGTTAAATGTTTATTGTCTGCACCTTGGGTTTGAGTGCAGAATCAATATGAACAATACTGAAATACACTGCTCAAAATAAACAAATAAATAAAAGAACTACGTAAAAAGTACATTTTAGATCTTGATGAATGAAAAATTCTTGAATATATATATATATATATATATAGTAGAATGTTTTGAGATCATAACTTATCATTGGAAATTAAAAATAATGAACCCATGGATGTCTGGATGGACAGTGACAATGTCCCAGAGGTGCTCAACTGGGTTGAAGTCTAGTGAACAAGCAGGCCACTTCATAGTACCCATGCTTCTATCATGCAGGAACTGCTGAGTCTGCCTGTGAGAACAGGCTCCCCTTTTGGACATTAGACCTTCATAGCACCCTTATGGAGCCTGTTTCTGATAGTTTGAACTGAAACATGCACAATAATGTCCTATTTTTAGGGCTTTGGCACTGCCCATCCTGTTACTCCTGGTACAATGCATCAGTTAGCAGCAGTACTCCTGCAGGTTCTTTTTCTCCTACAGCCTGCTTTATATATCCTGGTACAGTTGTCTCCTGGTATATTCTCCATGCTTTCATGGTTATACCAGAAAACCTTTTTGCCACCACATGCATTGATGAGCCTCCCTTGATGAGCTGTACTACCAGAGCACCTTCTCTGATTTGCAGACACCACCTCAAGTTACCTCTAGTTTGTGGAAATGCACCAAATTGTTGTCATCTGCCAACAAAAATCCAAAAAGGAGACTTGATGACATTGTGTTGCACCTTATACTTTCTAAGCAGTGTAATACTTTAACAGGCTTGCATGCTTATTTGCGTTTGGACATTTTTATTTAAGGAAATCATACAAGTATTCTGCTACTAGAATGGCCTTCCTTATACGTTTACGTTTGTCCCCAGACCCTGTGCAGAAGGTTTGCCTTGGGGTGTCAGACCTCCAGAAGTCAATTCACTACTGGACTACACTCCTGGGAATGCAAGTGTTGGAAAAAAATGAGGAAAAGAAGTTGGTGCTGTTGGGATTTGCAGACTCTCAAGTTAGTCAAAAATAAACCCAATCAGTGTTTTTTTATTATATACAGAATATTGTAATGTTTAATTTTAGTACATTAACTATGTATTTATTCTTCAAATGTACAAAAATATTTGTTGTTTCTGTGTAGTGTAAACTACAGCTACAGGAAATTGGAGGGGTGGTCGACCATGGAACAGCATTTGGGAGAATTGCATTTTCATGTCCACGAGAACAAGTAAAATGTTTCTTTTTGGCTAATTTCTCCTGTTTTTATATGGAAAAATATCATTTTCTGCATTATTTCTAATTTCTTAGTTGCCAGACCTTGAAGCCTTGATGAAGAAGGAAAATCAGAAAATTCTCACTCCATTAGTCAGCCTGGACACACCTGGAAAAGCCACAGTTGAAGTGGTTATTTTAGCTGATCCGGTAAGTGTCTCATTATCAAAATGAGTTTGTAGTTTTATAAAATAAAGCCAGCTGAAAGCTCTAACTGTGAAATGTTTGTTTTAGGACAACCATGAGATCTGTTTTGTGGGAGATGAGGCATTTAGACAGTTATCCACTGTGGACCCACATGGAGAAGAACTGCTGGATAAGGTGGTCATTTCTTCAACACTCAATCATTTTAATAAATACACATCATGTGTTAGTAATTCACTTTCCTAATTAATTGATTAAGAAATTTAAAGCACAATTTTATAGTTTTATTCTATACCTTATTTTAGTCTTTTTCAACCCTGGTCCTCAGGGAACACTGCCCTGCATGTTTCAGAGGTAACTCTATTTTAACACACCTGACTCAGATGAATGAGAACTAATGAGGAGTTTAATGAACCTGAATCAGGTTTGCTGGAGTTGGAAGGAACCAAAACATGTAGGACAATGTTCCCTGAGGAACAGAGTTCAAACGCTGCTTTATTTAATAGTATTTTAGTATCACCTATTTTACTTTTAGATTTTTATAAACAATTTTTATTTTTCTATATCATTTCAGTCCTTCTAATTGTCCTGTGTTTAGTTGTTCTGATGTGAATGGTGAAGGTTAGGACAGCGCTCTGAGACATTTTATGTACATGGGTGTATATGAGTGTGTACGTGTTTATGTGTGTACGTTCAAAATGTGCTTATATGTTTTCAATGTAAAGGACTTTGTGTTGCATTGTATGTAAGATAAAATGTTCTATAAATAAAATTTGGTTATATTATGTACTTTGTTTTTTTCCCTGGTTGTAGGCAATGGCTGAAGATAAAAGTGATGAGTGGTTTGCCAAGCACAACAAAACGAAGGCTACTGCCTGAATTGAAGAGCCTTTCCTGGAAAACGGTTCACCTCTCAACTCACATGAGATGCTGAAAAATACTCAAAGCATAAAAAAAAGAAAACATTCCAGGAAGTACTGCAATGGACATTACCAGCCTATGTACCTGGTCTAGGATTACCTGTGGAAGTACTTTGTACTTCCTTTATAGTATTGTGATAAAAACTACATGAAAATATGCCACACAAAGTTAATAAAGGTCATAGATAAAAATTTCACACTCAATCACTATGTAAAATTATGCTTAAAGGTATCGGGGTGTGAATGTGTGTGTGAATGGGTGACTGTGCTATGTAGTGTAAACATGACTTGAAAAGTGCTGTATAAGTACAAGTCCATTTACAATTTGTAAAATTATGCATAATCTTTTGTATCTTTTTGTGTGCGATTTAGTTGTGGACTATTTTTCATGAATTTTGAAAGATTTTAAGGCCTTTTGAAATTAAAAGCACTGCAGCTTAAAGCCATCAAAAGGAAAGAAAACAGCAAGGCACCAAAGTGACACCCTAAAAAGCAACATGACTTATTGCCCCATTAAACATGTCTCAGTTGATCCAAAGTCAACTCACTGTTGGGTTTTGTGAGGTTGTATTGTTTTATTCAAAATAATAATTACTCACACTTCAACAAACCTAACATACATGTTAGACTGTACATCCTGCACACACACACACACACACACACACACACACACACACACACACACACACATATATATATATATATATAAAATGTAATCCTTTGTCTCTTTTACATGAATAATACTTAAAACAATACCCTGCTCCGTCCATGATCAGCATTCAAAATATTTCTTCCTTTAAATGATTTGTCACGTGTTAATATTTAGACTATAAATGAGCCTAATTCATCTCCTCAAGTAATCTGATACCACTCACTTCAGCCAGACAGTTCTATGGCAGGACATTAACCTGCAGATCACAAGTGAAATGCAACTTATATTTCAGTAATTCAGTTATTAATCACCCTTACCTAAAGCTAGCTAGCAAGACAAATTATATATATATACATTTACATTTAAGTTTTCCACAATGATTGTAAATAACATTGCCTTCTGCCTCCCGAACGGCTACCTGTCAATCACATGCTGCGCGTGCTAGCAACAAAAAAAAAGAAAAAAACGTGTTGCCACGGTACTTTATGACGTCACGCCTAGCAACGCGATCCTTTGAAATCAAAGAACATGAGAATTCCGTCACCAGGATTCCATTTTGCCTTAGAAACTTTCTGGGTGCAACAGCTATAGTGAAGACATTTAAGCAAATAAGACTAAAAGGAGATTTTTAGACGACATGATTATCATTCCCTCTGAATCCGGCGGTTATCGGGTCGACTGTGCCCTAAATTCAGGTGTGTATGGAAACGTTTTTAAGTGTAAAAAATTGGACACACAAGAGATTGTTGCTGTAAAAATAGTAAAGAAAGAATATCGCAAAATAGCGAAAAAAGAGCATAAAATACTAAAGAAACTCGCACGGCTCGACCCGGATAAAAACAATTTGGTGAGGTTTATTGAACAGACGAAATACAAGGGTCGTATTTGCTTTGCTTTTGAATCACTTCAGCAAAACTTATATGACTTTATGTGTGAGAGGCATTTCAGATCTCTGCCTGTCTCTAAGATCAGACTTATTGCTCAGCAGCTGCTAGTGGCTTTGGTTGCACTGAAGGAAAAGGGAATTGTTCATACTGATATCAAGTTAGACAACATAATGTTTGTGAACCACCAGTTACAACCTTTTAAAGTAAAATTGATAGATTTTGGTTTAGCTGATAAAAAATCCAGTTTGGAGAAGGGAGCCGTGATTCAGGCTCTTAGTTACAAAGCTCCTGAGGTAATTTTAGGCCTTCCATTGAACGAAAGTGTAGACATGTGGTCTCTTGGCTGTGTTTTAGCTTGTTTGTTTATCGGTCAGCATCTGCATTCTGGATTTTCTGAATATGAAGTCCTAAAAACCATGGTAAAATTGCAAGGGATGCCTCAGGAGGCTCATATCAGGAATGGAGTTTACGCAGCAGCCTTCTTTGCTTCAACCGAAAACATTGGTGGCTGCAATTGGCGGCTGAAGACACCACAAGAATATTATAGAAGAGAAGATTTGGCTGGAAAGAGTAGCGCCATTTGCAACGCGATAAAGTCTCTGGATGATTTGCCAAAGCTGCACAAGATACCTGATGACCCTGCAGAGACAGAAGCCTTTGTTGACCTCCTCAAGAAGATGCTGCATGTTAATCCAAAAAGACGGATCACCCCAGGTGATGCCCTTAAGCATAATTTTATCAAAAATGAATTTCCTTCTGAATTTAATTACGTTGATGTAAACAAATCAAGAATGAGTAAGTCCCAGCTTGAGAAGGGAATATTTAAATGTAAAGCCACATCGAATCAAACAGCAAAAGTAGGCGTAGGACATGGGGTCCTTTCATCAATCAGCTATGTCAAAAAAACAGGAGAGACTGCCACCAATCAAACAGACACTGGATCAAGAAGACAGGACACAATTGCTGGACTTTTTAAAAAATCCGGTGCTATAAAGAACAAACACAATTCAGTCTCTCGTGAGACAAAAGATTCAACGTGTTGTGTTGAAGTAAATTGCAGACGTAAATATTTAAAGAGAATAAGATCTTTCTTTTCAAGTATATGCAAGTGCTTCAGACCCTGATGAATATAGCAAATGAGAGACATTACTTTCTCCCACCAAACAGCGGACCATAGAAAACTGGCAACCCATTGCAATCGCTTTTGTAGTTGCAAAGAGAAAAATTCTCCACAAACAGAATATGTTTATATAAAAGGATCCATCGAACTTGCTTTACTTTTTCTGATTGAGACAAATTCAGTGTCAAAATGCTTCATGCACATTGTATTGGGCCATGTAAAGGTCTTAATGTGTTAAAGTGTTGACAGTTATAAACATTCAGCACCGCAAGTCGAATACAGAGAATGAAAAGGTCCGATCATTAGTTGATGCTTTGCAGAGGAAGCCTTTACATCCACGCATCATTGGACTGAAGAGGAAAGCCTAAAGTATATCCGTTACAAGGCTAAATCCACAGTAGCTGCAGGTCCATCAGCATAAGAAATTGTAATTAAAAGTATCAGCAAGCACAGTACAGCAGAAGACAAAATAAAGTTGTAGTCAGATAAAAAAAAAACAAAAAAAAAAAACACAGTAGGTTTCTTTCTTTCATGGTTTAGAAAATGAAGACAGTCAGGGGGGTGGCCGTACTTGTACTGAGACAAAAGAAAAAGCAGGTCTAAACTGTGACCATTCCCAATTAGTTTAGCCCTATGAAAACATTGTATTATAATTATATTTCATACACCATTCAGTATAAGAATTGCATTTCTTTGCTGTGCGCCATCACATTTTGGATGGTTGCGATCACATTAACAGCTTGCTGACAGAGCTAAGCCAAATAAAGCGTGATCTTCATTTATGAGATTCTAACTGAAACTAATAATTAACCTGAAGAATATTATGAAACTTAATCACCACTGCTGCACCAGAATAACCCTCACTCAACAGAAATGTTTTACAGAGATGTTGAACGTGGTGATTAAATGAAAGGTAGGGGTTAAATCTGACCCTGAGGTTGGTCACAGATGTGGAGAGAGGAGTGCAACAGTTTGAGAATAAAATAGATGTAATGAGCATTGATATGGAGCTTCTGCTTTTGTCATTTAGTTGTATTTTCTGTCATCCACATCTGTATTTTCACCAGACAAGAGGAAAAAGTGGACAAGGTAGCTGTCGATGAAGTAGGACTGGAGGTGAGTGTCACCAGAAGAGCAGTGGTGCATGAATTTTGCCTCTTAGATCATGTTCATACATTGCTATGAATTCAGGACAACAGAATAAAAAAAAAAAAAAAAGAAAAAAAAAGCCTTATGATGGGATCTTTTCAAATCTTTTAATGAATTTACATTCACATGCTTTTAAATATTTTTTTCTAAATAGACACTGAGCAAAGGTTTGATGAGGATATATAATATGTTGGTAACATTTTAAAAAGGCATCTAAAATACCAGCCTAAATGTTGTACAGACCTGCAAGGTGAAGACGGTAATTGTTTTACTGGGTGAACGATAAATAAAGCACTTCAAAAATACACTCAACCAAACACCAAAGAAAAATAAATACAAAAGCAAATGAGCCAAATCTAAAAATAAGTAAAACACTTTTGATGTGGATCTTTAAAGCTGCATAAAAACAGACATGAACAGTATTAGCTGCATCTACCACATTTGATTTCTGAGACTTTTCATATCTGAGATATTCTTTTCAATATAATTGAATGATTTTGCATAATTAAAACTTAACTCACATAATTAAACCTGAAGAATAGCTTTAAAATAAAATGTAATGAGTATAATGTTGACAAAAGCCTGATTTCTGTAAAATAAACCTTTTCCTGAAAAAGGATTACCGTATCCTTACTACACTCATCAACCCACTCACCTCGTAGAAAAATATGTCTTATTTATTAACATTCATCTTTTCGGTCTTTACATGAACTCTTCTCTCTCCTTTTCTTACTTAAACAGCTGAATTTTGGCCTTACTGGGTCCATTCACACAGTTTGTTTCTTTGGAGCTGCCATCCTTCTCATCTTCTCCATCATTGTTGTTGCGCCAGCTGGGTTTCAGAGGCGTCAGCTCGGGTGCGATTATGTCTCCGTCCTAACATGTGAACATAAACAACAGATGTTGATACAGAGAGAAACAGCGTGCACACCAAGGCAAACATATATTTGCTGACAGAAACCATTACACACAATTATAGACATGTTTTTTTTTTATTGAATTCAAGACAATATACAATCTGAGAGGGAAAAAATAGCTTTGGAAGAAAAATAAATATTTGATAGTAAATATTTTCACACAGCGCTAAAAATTATATTTGTGAATAAAAATTTTAGACATAATATATTCTGTCACAGAATATTTTAAATTGATCATTTCTGCATGCCGTTTCCGCCTTTCTTAGTCCATCATTCTGTTAAAACCGTGTCGCTCAGCTTCAGGCTCGAGTCTTGATTTTGCAACAACACCCATGTAAAACATAAATACTGACACCAGTACTTTAAGGACACGCTTTGCAGGTTCAATCACAGCGGCAACTTGGGAACCGAGTAGCAGAGAGTTGATCGGCCTTCTATCTTCAGAGTCTTCCTCCTCTCTACCACTGTGAGAGGATGAAGACTCCTGTGGTTGGAGGCCGAACTGTGCCACTCGATTCAAAAAAGTTTGGAGAGAAGAAATTGTATATAGAGTAAAATTTTTCACTCTGACAGCAAAGAAAATAAATATTTCCAAGTAAAAAAAAAAAAAAGTTTAAGGAAACATGATCAATTTTAAAATGTCAAATAATTGTAAATATTCTGTGACGGAATATTTATCTCAGAACTTTTTTTTCTTCACACAATATAATTTTTTTGCTGTTATTGTAAAAATAATTACTATCAAATATATATTTTTCCTTCCAAAACCTTTTTCCCTCTCATGATTGATTTTCTTGCTTTCAATAAAAAAACATATTTACTCCATACAAAACTGCTCTTGACTCAAACCGTTTTAGCTCTGCTATAGTTACTCAAATTAAAAAACAACCCCAAGATAACATGCATATGTTTGTAACCCCCACCTTTATGTGACAATGAAGCCCCCGTTCACATTATGTCACTTGTTACGATTAACACATGAATGGTTTTAACTGACTAATGAGAAACCATTGCAGAAATGTTACTGCTGTGCTGTTGTCAGTCTTAAAAACATCTCTTTTATTAATGCGGGAGCAACATTGAATTATATTACATTCATATGTAATTTAAATAGTGCCACAAAAACAGTACCTGAGGTTTTGAGAAGTTCTTGTTCATGCACCACTGAACAAAGTGCTTCTTTGCAGCCTCGACAGTCTTCTCGTCTGTCTTCTTGCAGTAAACCCTGATCAGCTGCTCAGCAAAGTGCTCTGGAAGAAGTTTAGACACCTGATAAAAAGAAAAAGAGTTGCTTTAGAGTTCTACATTAAAGAGAAGCCCCCAAGATGCAAAGTCCTCACATTCAGAAGAATTGTACAATTAAATGTACAAGTTCACCATATTATTATTATTATAAGTGGGCTTCTGGTTCGGCTGCACTGAGGTGCTGTAGCTTCTGAATGTGGGACGGATGGTCAACCTGTTGAGCTGCACAGCACCCCATAATATTCTTTTGAATTAAAAAAGAGACACTGACAGGGGTGTCCCGTCTTTCTACACCAGGGGTGTCCAGCTCCAGGTCAGTGGATAAAACGATATGTGAAGATAAAGCGGATCAGGTTGTCTCCCGAAGAACATAATATTTCTATTTGCAGATAATATTTTGAAATCTATATTTTACAACCAGCAGGAAACATGGGTTCACATGGATTATTTTCAGTATATAAATTTAACATCCATGAATGAAATTAGTTTCTAATCAGTTGTAGAAGTGAGTTGGAATTACATATTTGGTGTGAAAATTCCCCCCAAAAATGGTAAAACATGATTTTACCAGATCCGATCCAGATGGGATCCAACACTCTTTTAGGATTAGGACAGAGTGTGGAAGCAATAAAAAGTAATGCGATTCCAGATTATTGTGTCTGTTTCAGAACAGGAAAAAAATACAAGACAAACTTAAATCCTGATTTTTTTTGGCAGGGAAAAAGCCCAAAAACTCACCAAAAGACTCAACTAGCAGGTAAACATGGGAGAAATAAACTGTGTGTCACATCTAAACAAAGTCCACTTTTCCCGGACTGCACGGTGGCGCGGTGGTTAGCACTGCAGCCATTGCAGAAAAGGTCACTGGTTCGAACCTTGGCTCAGGCAGTGGCTTTTCTATGCAAAGTTTGCATGTTTTTCCTGTGTTAGCATGCGTTGTCTCCGGGTTCTTTGGCTTTACCACCATACAAAGACGTGGTGGTTTGTTGGTTTTATCTATTCTGAGGAGCTCATGGCTGTGAGTGCCTCCTGGTGCTGTGTTCTGGGAGGATTAAGTACATTTTAAAAAAAAAGACATGATATTTGGTTGATTGGTAATTTTAAATAGTCCTTAGGAGTCAATGGGTACAGTTACATGATTCTTTAAATTCGGAATTATTAATTTAGAATTAAATTAATCTTCATCAAGTTTACATGGAAATTTTAATTCTAAATTGAGGTTTACATGGCATCACGTTTATTCAAATTCCTTTAATTCCGAAGTGATGGCGGAAGTAACACACTCACGCAACCGGAAATACACAAATCTCTTTGAGATGGCTGTGGACACAACCACACATGTGTGACTCCAGTCCTTTGGTGTGAACCAGCAGGTGGCCATGGGGAGGAGCCAGTTAAATTGGACCAGACCAATTTCCATAATGGGAGGGGGGAATTGGGAGATTTCTTTTGTTTTTGTTGTCTCTTGTTTGGACTGATCAGCCACTATTTGTTAGGTCAGTTTGTTTGATTAATTTTCCTGAGTTAGTCACTTTTATTATCAGTTATTTAAGTATAGTTTGTTAAGTTGACCTCTTTTATAGGCCTGATTTATACATTTTTGTTAGGATTGTTTTACTTTGTTTGGTTAAAATAAAAAAAAAAAAAAACATTTCTTTTTTAACTTTAAACTGTGCCTGACTTTTCCGTCATTGCTCGGCCCACGACACTCTTCCTGTTTTTAGACTTAGCAGGTACATGGAAAACGATCTAATAAAAACTTTTCCATTTTGATAACATTTTTGAGTTATCAGCTTGTCACATAACAGCAAGACAGGAGGCAAAAGACTGCGCATGTGCGTCATTGCAGCAGGAGAAGGCAAGCATGTGCAGGACGACTGGAATTAATTCTTAATTAAGATTTAAATGAGACAGGAATTGTTTCATTAAAATGAGAATAAACCAGCCAGTTTATTCAGATTTAGACTTAATTTAGAATTATCAATTCCACTCAAAAGTAGATGTTTACATTTTCATCTGTTTAAAACAGTATTAACATTTATTCAAGAAGCCATAGTTTTATTTTATTTATTTATTAAGAGGAATTAAAAAAGTCCCATGTAAACGTGTCCATTGTGAATGTGCCTGATTGTGTCTCTGTGTTGCCCTGTGATGGACTGGCACCCGATGACTCCTGGGATAGGCTTCAGCTACCTGTGACCCTGAAACTGGTTGAACTGATTCAGAAAATGGATGGATCAATTTTTCTGATGTATTTTTTTTTATAAACTATGCTTCATCTATAATTTTTATATGTCTAATAATGCCTACCACGTACATATTATACATACATATATTTCAATTCCAATGGAGAAACATGGCATGGAGATTATTGTAAGAAAAGAGCAACATGTGTAACCTGTTATAATAATAATAATAATAATAATAATAATAATAACAATATTATTAATTATTATTATTATTATTATTATTATTATTATTATTATTATTATTATTATTATTATTATTATTATTATT
>JBAMHX010000015.1:10929450-10940427 GCA_037177515.1 Pseudomugil tenellus
TTATATTGCAACATCTTGGTTTATGTTTTCTCCCTAAAAAATGTTTTTATTCCTTTATTTTGGTTGCATTCATCATCTTAGTGACTACATGTCACCAAATCCCATATGTGCTGATATTGTAACTGCACAGCAAGTGCAGGTTTGCATTAATCCGGTATAAATCGCTACATTGGTGCAGTACGACACCATTGAAAAGGAATCCAGCTTAGCACCAAAACACAAGCTCATTTCCTTAGGGAATTATAAAACCAATAGTTTTTGTAAAAGTTCATGCAACTTCCTTAATTTACAGGATGTCTTATGCATCAAACTAATAATCACCCAGTTTTTCAACTAGAAATAAACATTTACACTCACAGGGTGATCTTTTCTTAAAGATATGTGTTTTATTTGTTATTTAAACAATGCTAAAAATTAACTAAGGTGACATTTCATAAGATTACATTATCTGGTTTTTATATATTTCATTATTTCCTGTTAGGCTTACAAATATATCAGGAAGCCAAAACAGACACTGATTATTTGATGATGAATACAGATGAATTAAATAGAAACTATAATACGAGGCTGCTAGTGATACAATGTCAGATGTCATCCATCCTTATGTTTGTGCTTTTATGTTAGGTTGACTGCTGGGCTCTGGGGGTGCTGCTCTATGCACTGGTGTACAGCAGCATGCCATTTGATGGGACCAGTCACGCTAAGCTTACAGAGCAGATCATCCAGGGCCGCTATCGCAGGCCAAATCCCCCCTCAGGTACAATGTTTATGTCAGGATTAATGTTCTTTTCACTCACATGCCGTAGCTTGGAGTGTTAACTACTTGCTTTTAATAACTGCTGACTTTGTTTCCTCCAGATGCTTGTGCTCTCATTGACTGGTTGCTAACAGTGCGTGTGGACGAAAGGGCCACAATAGAAGACGTAGCCAATCACTGGTGGGTAAACTGGGGCTACGAGGAGAGTGTGTGCGACTGCCCTTCATCTCCACACCATGAATGCCCTTCCCCTCTTCTAGCTCGCTACATCGATTGGCAGAATCAGGTCACTGCTGCTGGCAACGCGGGGTGCCTGCCTTCAGACTCTTCCTGTCCTTCTCAACTCTCTACAAACTCTTTTTACTTCAGCTTTCCTCTAAAGAATGACAGCGGAGGAGGAGAAGGAGGAGGGGGAGGAAGAGTACGTGGAGGAATTTCAAGCCTCAGGAAGTCACGCAAAGAGAATACAATTCCCCAGACTGCACTGGGAGCTTGTAGTGCATGTCCAACAGCTGCATCTTCTGCAATTTCCTCCACTTCCACCACTGAAAGAAGGAAACCCAAAGGCATCCTAAAACACCAGCGGAGCTTAGATTCTGTCTTTCACAACCCTCCTAAGGAGAACTCCTCTTCTGGACTATGTCCCACTGTTCCCCAGCCTTATCGGACACACACACTAACTCATACGCATCCTGATGTCTTGTCCACAAGCCTAACACCTCCCTCCATGTTCAGGCAACCTTCATCCAAGATGCCCAAGAAGGGAATTCTGAAGAACTTGTATGTGGGGGAGTCAAGTTATGGTTCATCCTCTGACAGAAGAGTCTCAGGAGTAGGGATTAAAGATGGCGACGCAGGGTTGTCAGCCTCCCACAAGCATCGTCCAGCTGCAGATGAGAGTCCCACTATGTGCACAGAAGCAGTAAGGAGACGGAAAGGTATTCTAAAACGTAACGGGAAGTTCTCTCACAGTCTGGATCTTCCTGACAACCCCACAACGCCCTCTCTCATCCCTGCGATACTCCCCGAGGCTCTGCAGCAGCTATTACAGGCCGCTGGGGACACCGAGGGTCGCCGTAGCCGTCCTTCCAGCGTGGTGAGCGAGGACAGCCTCTTCTCCTCGGATTCGTTTGATCTGCTGGATCTCACCACCCAGTCACGTCGCAGGATTTTCTCCCAGGAGATGCAACACAGCACTTGCAGCTCTGAGGAGCATTTGGAGCCCAGGGACTCAGAGGCGGACAGGGTGGAAGGACAGTCAGAAGGACATAAGAAAATGTTAATGTGAAAAATATTTTTGACAAAAGAATTAAATGTGGCAAAAACTGGGTTTTAATGACAATTCTTTAGTTCCCTTGTATGTGATAATCAGTGCTTGTCATCTGGTGAAGACTTCACTCTGAACATTCAGAGAAAAGCACCGTTTCTTTTGTGTTATTTTGCATCATTTGTTTGTATTGAGTTATAAATTATACTGTGGCTTTAGCTGAAGGTATAGTAGGTGCTAATATGACAGAAAACTCTATTTAATGGACACTCTCCAACTTCACCTAAACAGAACCTCCCATGTTTTTTGAAAAATGAGTTAATGCATCATCATTTGAAAAGACTAATGTGTTTCCGTCTGCTTTTTTATCAGATATAAAGCCAGACATTACCTGAAAAAATAGAAAAAGAAAACCCAACACTGAGTGTGTTAATGACAACAAAGTGCAACTGAAAGCAGTTTATTAAAAGGAAGGAAACAAGTGACAGGAGTTATGAAAAATGTTTGCTTTACTAATTAAATTGCTATGTTTTCATATTATTCTGTACATAATTAAAAAGTGTTTTGGTGTTTAAATATCTGACTAAATTGTTGCACCAAGGTCACCTGCAGTCATGCATTAACATAGTTTATCAATGTGGATGCACTCAACGTCAGCTGTTGATGATTTTATAGAAATTCTATTTAAATTTGATGTGTTTGGTGTGAAAATCTGAAATTTTCAGCAGCACTTCAATGACTTCAGGTACACTATTGTGTAGTTGTTACAGCGTTCCAGCAGATTTTTAATGTTTTCATCTTTCTGCACAGTCTTTGATATTCACACATTTCACAACAGTTGTTGAAAGATTCATAACTAATTCCATCTGTTCCCAACTACAGCAAAGAAAGTTGTGAAGTGGTAAACTAAACCAAGAAGGGGGGGTAAAACATTATCTTTTTCACAAGATGTTACTAAGTATATTCATTCCTCACAGTATTGTAAAGTGTGCACCAACACACACTGTGTGAGTAGAATGTCAAAAGCGTCTCATCATGAGAAACCTGTGCTAATGGGGAGTTTTAAGCCCATGTTCACAGTAGATGTTTGCTATTTTGTGAGAAAATAAATGTTCATGGTGTTAACTATTTCTTATGTTTTAAAGGCTGGTAATAAATGATGTGAATAAGAATGTTTTCTGCCTGCTTCATTGCTGAGTGAACAGAGAAAGCAGATCATTTTGGGGTCTGTCAGTCAGATAAAAAGAGAATTCAAGGCATTAGAGCTTTAAGCTATCCATGTTAGCTACAGTCTCCAGAAACATTGAACTGTATTATTTACTCAAAAGATTTACGTTCATCTACTTGTGCAGAAAGGAAAAAACTCAGTGGAAAGAGGCAGAAACGACATTTTACTGACAGTTCTAGTTAGTTTTTTAAGGAGTTTGTCACACTAAACAAAAAGATTAATGGTTGCATAAAGAAAACAGAAATGCCATTGACTTAAAAGTTATTAATGCACCTAATGGCCAAAGATTAGGTATGTTGAAGCATTCTAAATATCCACAGTAATTGCTAATGCAAACCAACCAAGTAAAGGGTTAACGATACATTTTTTTGTTGGCCAACAGGCTCTTTGTTGTGTTCTCTCACGTGTGGATGAATACCAATGAATGAACAAAGCGGACAGAGTTTGCTCATTGAAGGCTGCTTACTTGGGCTCTGTTAGAAAACAGTGGCATTAGAGCAGAGAAACCTTCATTGCCTTCCTGCTTTGGCCACAAGTTCATGAATCTGTTTATTAGAGCATGTACAGAGCAGTAATGGAAGTTGTCACAACATCATTGTTCTGTCTAAAGTCCTCTAACGAATCAACTGGGGAAGAATTCAGAAGTATTTTGCCGCAATGAGTTTGTTTTAAAACACAGTATTAGTTTCTTGTTATGTCATGGTGGGACTCTGCTGGGTTTGGATACGTCTTTCCTGACTTATATCTGAACATACTGGTGTGTTAGTTTGTTTGTGCACCGAATATCCTACAAATCCTAAATGGGGCAAAAGTCATCATAGATGCTGAACAATTTGTTTATTCTTCTGCTTTCAGTGAAAGTCGGCAGCTTTCCAGGATCATAATGCTGTGCTGAAACTTTCTTCCAGTTTCAGCACAAAATTGGTTTGTTGCTTTAGTTGTTGTATCCTAATCAAGTGTGCCAAAACAGGGAAGCAGCTGAAAGATGCAGGATATCGACTAGAATTTGAGCTTCCAAAGTTAAAAAGAGACAAAAAAGCAAAGCCGAGATCTAAACAATGGTGCTACCTTGTGGCCATTTCATATTATTTCCAATCACATGTGGACACTATTTTTATCTGTATGTTTGTAGCACAGCTATGGATAATCCAACTCTGCATACATACTTCTTGTTTTGTGTGTGTGTTTTATGTTTTTAAAGCCATGCCTAAAAACCATATCCATCTGAGTTTAGTCTGATTTGATAAAGTTTTGATAAAGACTCCACTTACAATGAATCTACTAGATGTTACAAATACGATTATCTTTTTTCATAAGCTGATACCATTTACAGAGTTGTTAATTAAACTGTTTGGTCAAACTAACATTGAGAGAAAGTGCCGCAGCTGTGTTTCTTCCAGTTATTTAGAGTTACTTTACAAATTAATAAAAATAATTGAACATTTCCAATTAATACTTTTAATGTTAAACATAAGGAACCCTTAATTTTTAAAGGAATGACCATATGGATGTTTATTCAGAGTATTTTGGTATTATGCAAAATTATTGCTATATCAAACTGGAAACATTAACCTTCTGTCAGATAATATTCAAACACTAAACAAAGCCTCACAAAATAAAAAAACAAAAACCATCAGCCACTGCAGCATGATTGTTGAATTTGAGTCTGGTAGCAGCTAAGCTGGAAGCTGGGAGCATAATTTCTGGAAATGTTTCCCGCATTTCTGATCCCCACTCTCAACAACTGCTATTGTTGTCTTAAATAAAAAATATATAGGTACTCACCATATTCAAATTACTATCAAATTACCACAAAATCTGACAGACATTTTGAGAAACTAGCTGTATTTTTTCCACTTCATGAAGTCAAAGATTAGTTCTGGTTTTAATGCAGGAGTGCTAAATACCTGGTAGCTTTGTTGTGCAGCACAAGTGTAGAATTATTGTTTTTATTGTGTCAAAATACATAAAACATTAGACTTGAAAGGTGTATATTCTTTTTCACATGACTTTGAAAACATGCCAACATCAAGTGGCTCAAGTAGGTAAATTTATTCAAACATAATAAATCTGAATCTGTTAGAGGAAGTTATGAAAATGTCCAGGGAAACTAAAGATGTCAAGACCATCTGTAGAGATCAGTTTTTGTAGAAACTAATCTGTCGTGTTGGCAAAAAATGATAATTTAGTCATTCATTTAAATAGATAATTAAATAGATAACTCATTATACTACTCTGTAGTAGGGACAGAGCTGGAGTCACTGACATCTGTGGCTGAGAGGAGAGCCCTGAATAGACTCTTATCCATCTTGGACAATCCCCACCATCCCCTGTACAGTACATTCACCAGACAAAGAAGCAGCTTCAGTAACAGGCTACTGTCTCTGTCCTGTTCCACTGAGCGTCTCAGGAAGTCATTTGTCCCACAGGCAATACGACTTTACAATGTATCCCTGTGAAATGGCCTATTTAGATTTATATTGTACAGCTTTTTAATTTTATATTCCTAGTTTTATTCTATTTGATGGTCTGAACGTCTATGTACCATGTATGCTTCTGCTGGAAGTTTAATTTCACTTGGGATTAATAAAGTTTTTATCTATCTATCTATGTTGTCTTCATTCAATGGTTGTTGGTACATTACACTCCCTTGTGGGCGGTAACAGAGAACAAAGATCCTCTAGGACTTACAGATCCAGACGGATAAGATGGTGGCCAACCAAGCGGACATAGTGATCATGGAAAAGCAGCAAAGGAAAGTCGTAGTGATTGATATATCCATCCCCAATGATGGAAATATCAGGAAAAAGGAGAAACTGGAGAAGTACCAAGGCCTCAAGGAAGAACTGTAGAAGGCAACTCATCACTCATCAGAAGGTAACTCACAGACAAGTCATCACATGATCTGTGACACGAAAATGATGAGTTAAACAAGATTTCCTTTAAGAGTTCCTGTCTCAGCCTTTTAGAAAAGACACTCCACTGTCTGTCCAGTACAGGGTGGAGAGGGTGATCAGGGTTATCCAAGAAAGATGAGTTTGCTCACAGTCATCCTTTTCATCACTGCTTCAAAGTTTCCTGTATGCAGTTTGAGAAAGAACCAGCCTTCCTGATCAGTTTGTTCAGTTTGTTGCTACCTACATCTGGACACTCAGACTTATTATTCATGTTCACACGCTGTTAATGAAAAGTGACCTAATGATCCTGGTGAACCTTGAACCTGATCGGGTTATTTGCTGTGTTTGTTGTTGCTTCTTCTCTAGACGGCACGGATGAGGAGTGTTTCCTCTTCTTATATTGAGCAAGTTGTACCGTTAACACGCCACGATGTCAGTGGTGTGAGGAACAAAAGTGCTCAAGCAGCTGTACCGTGCTACATTCTCCAAACCAAGACTACCAAGACACGACTTCAGGCTCCCTGTTTTACAATGTCAATCTCTTAAAGTCAGAAAGACTCGTCTAGTTACTCTCCTTACATATGTTTCTTTTCCTGCTCTCAACCTGTGTGTGTGTGTTTACCATGTTCTGACTCTATGAATGGTTGGAGTTGGCCCAGCAGCATGGCGGTGCTCTGTCTCCTCCTCCATCCATGTTGTCTGAACACCAGCTGAGCTGTGGTTGTGGGCCGTGCCCACGTTTTACTGTCATCGCCTGGCCACGGGGTCCACCTGGAGTTGTACACTTTGTCTTCCTGCAGAGGGGTTTTAGTACAATTACAATTAAAATCCAACTCACTTTGTCAGTCTCGTCTTTTGCGAACATGACATGTCAGTTTATTGACGAAGAGGATGTGCTTCTTTGCAGGGAGTTAGATATTCACCGCAAGATCATGATTAGGCCTCGATTAGACGTATTTTCATTCCCGGAAACAAATCTATTGGAGCGTTACCGGATTTTACTGCAGTCTCTAAAATATATTCATGCTCTCATCAAGCCAAACGTCACCAATAAAACAAAACACATACAGTTTAACGTTTGAATTATATTTTTTTACTTCCTCATAAGTTGTTGCCAAATCCTTTTTCCCGTTGGATTGCATCTTGAAGAACATGCATTTTTAGTTTCAACAGCATTTTAACCTGCACAGTGATTGTTGTGATAAGCGTGGACGTGCTGCTGTTTTGCATAAATATAACACTCATTCACACTCAGCAATTTTCTCCCACGCTGCTTGTCTCTCCTTTAATTTTTTTTTTTTCCTGAAAATGTGTTCATAATACGACGGAGTATTAGAGCCATACTGAAGGAAAAATGTAGAGGATTAATGATATCCCCCTTCCTCAGTATGAGAATAAACATGAAACGTCAAGAATAAAGTTGAAATACAGTTTCAAGAGTCACCATAACAACTGCTTTCAAGATGTTAGACGCTTCCGTTTTAAAATGCTGCTTCTAGCATAAATGTTCTGCTAGTGTTGTGATATTTATGCTGTATTTATTGATGAATGGAAACTTGAGTCTAAAAGAGAAAATCAAAGCTTGCTAATGAAAGAAGTCAGGATGTAAAACATGAAGAACAAATAAAAGATTATGATTTGGTTAGAAAAGCTAGCGTTTCTGATAGCATTTAGAAACGCATGATGACTCTGCTGGAGCATCAACAGAGCTGCGTCTGGTATTTCCTCCATGTCTGAGCATTGTGCTGAGTCATGAAGGATTAATATAACATTTCAGCTGTCCACAAGTCCTTCTGAGTTATTTCTCTTTCTAAGTGGACCGGAGTTCATATGAAAACCTTTAACAAGGCTGCATATGCATTTAGTTTCTTCTGCGGCATCAGGGGGAGACAGTTCCTACAATAAACACTTCAATAAAAATTCCATCTCAGTATAAACTGTCCCTCATATTGATTTCTGCCTCCACTCTCCGTGCGTTATTCGCCGATTCATTTAACACACCCATCACACGTTATTCCTTTCTGCCCTTTGTAGCACTTTCTATTGATTCCTGCAAGTTTATTGTGTTTGCTTGATGAAAAACTTGACCTGATACTGTTTCCTTGTATTTGTTTTGTTTGTGTGAAGTCGGTGAAAGACCCGTCCAGGTGTAAATGCAGGGAGGAATGTTTCAGGCTGGCTAACTGCAGAAGCTGCTATCTAAAGGGGAACTGTCAGTAGGACATGCAGCGCCAGGAGTGTCAGGCGCTGCCCACTGAGTGTGCACGTGGGACTACACATGGAATCACAAAACATGGCTCATCGATGTATAAAAACGGCTTATTCTGCTCGTCAGATTCACAAATGCTTTCTGGTTGTAGATGATTAGTTTGGTGTGATGAGACTTGCACAACACACTTAGCTTTAGAACATGTGCATGTTCTCACACTAACAGTCGCTGGTTTGTTGGTCTTCATGAATGCAGGCGTGCTCATAGAGCATCAGCATGGACACATGAAAACAACGTAGGCCAGTTAGACGTGTGTACTGGATGTTCTTAGCACCAATTCTTTACTGTGTCATGATACAGAGTCACAAATAAATTAATAATTTAATGGAAGCTGATGGCTGCCCTGAGGGCTGATCTATCCAACCAGACTTGGAATGAAGTTTTTTTTTTATTCATTCATTTCAGACAGGTCATAGTCATATCACAAACACGACAATGTGCATTTGCGAATAAATGTACATACATTCACTAATACACACATATACCCATATAAATATACATGCATACACATATACATAAAAACATGTACACATACATATACACATACATCCCCATGTTCACACATTTACACATACATACACATATTTGGAATGAAGTTTATGATACTCTTAATCCTGATAAAGCCTATGATGCATTTCTAACTAAAGTGATAAACTTTACGAAAAAAAAAGTTCCAATAAAAAAATTATTTTACCAAAAAATATAAACACCAGGATAAACCTTGGATCACAAAAAGCATAGTTAATGTGTTTAAAACACACCTCTACAAATTATTCTTACAATTACACTCTGAAGAAGTGGAACAACTATATAAAACATATAAAAATTGTTACGATGCGGGGAGGATGTGGACCCAAACGCAGACAAGGAGCTTAAGCAGGATGCAAACGAACTGTATTTATCGCGGAAAAAACAACACCACTGAAAGTTATGAGAGACTAACTAAATACAAATAAACTAATATACCGGCATGGAGACGAGAAATTTAAGGGTATAAATACACTAAAAAAACAGAACAAGAAACAGGTGAAAACGATGACAAAATCAAAACAGGTGAACTAATGATCAAGACATGAAGCTGAAACAGAAAAGAGAAGGCAAAACAAGAAAAACCACTAAATAAAACAGGAAACCAACGTAACCTAACCCAAAACCCTACCAAAAATAAGCTAACCAATGTAAAAAGATTAAGCAATATTATAATAAAATGTTAGAGGAACAAATAGATAACATTCAAGGTACATGGAAAATACTAAATACCATAATTAAAAACAAAGTCTGATTATTCAAAGCACTTTGTTAAAGATAGAATAAAAATGTATAATACTACAGTAATTGGAAACACATTTAACAAATTCTTTGTCGATTTGTATCCTACTCTGGTCCAAGAAATTATTATGCCATTGAATAATATGGAAGGAGGCATAAGTAACATTCAAACCAATGTAAAGTCTTTTTTATTAGACATGTAAATGAAAATGACGTCATCAATATTGTGAATAAATTTAAAAACAAGAGGTCAAAGGATCGCTCAGATCTAGATATGAAGCTGGTTAATAAGATTGTTTGTATTGTTGCACCATTCACATACATATGCAATCAATCTTTTTTGACAGGCATTTTTGGGGAAAACCGCAAAAGTAATACCAGTTTTCAAAAGTGGAGATGTTGACACGCTTGCAAATTATAGACTGATCTCAATACTTTGTCAATTTTGTAAAGTACTAGAAAAATTGTTTGACGTACGAATTAATGACTTTATTGTTCAACATAATATAATAAATGACCGGCAGTTCGGATTCAGGCCAAAAGGTCGACCTCTATGGCAGTCATGTAACTGGTAGAGAACATGAGAGGCAAATGACAACAGAGATTATACAGTGGGTGTTTTTGTTGACCTCAGCAAGGCTTTTGATATGATAAACCATAAATTACTTTTATTAAAACAGAACGATATGGCTTTAGAGGAATCACTCACGATTGGATAAAAAGCTATTTAAGAGGCAGGGAACAATATTTACAAATAAACAAATATAAGTCTGGAAAGCAGTTCATATGGAGTCCCCCAAGGATCTGTCTTGGGGCCAAAATAGTTTATTATGTTCATTAATGAATATGCAGTGTATTCTGTTTGCTGATGATAAGAGCTTCTATTGTTCTGAACAAAATATTGAAAAATTACTAAATATAGTTGGAAAAGAACTAGAAATAATAAAAAAATGGTTTGACTATAAAAAAATTATCAATAAATGGGAATAAAAAAGAGTTTATTATATTTGGTAACAGGAGAATTGATAAACCAACACAATTATACATTAATCAAATGGAAACGAAGAGGGTACATTATATTACATTTTTGGGGATGTTCATTGATGAACGACTAAATTGGAAAGTTCATATAATTCAATTCAATTCAATTCAACTTTATTTGTACAGCTCCATTTCACAACAATGTCGTCTCAAGGCGCTTCACAGAGATCGACCAATTCAGAAAAATAGCCTTATATAGGGAACCAGCAAGATTGCATCTAATCTTGACTTTGATCTAGATTTGATGCA
>JBAMHX010000015.1:10962025-10985429 GCA_037177515.1 Pseudomugil tenellus
GAGAGATCCTCTCCCAGGACGGACAGGCAAATGTACCCAGGACCGTTTGCTGTTGATTAGCTCATCTAAAATCTACAATAATACATCAGAGGTTCGTAGCATGCAGTCGCTTGGACTCGTCCAGACAGGGCTGTGGGATTGGCTAGGGGATCCCGAGTCTATAGGTAGATACATGGGTGACTTTAATTGCTTATAGCTGGTAATGACAATTACTTTAGTGGAAACGGACTCAGGTTTTCCCTGATCACACCTCACGTAGACTGCAAAAACACTTATGTCTTCCCAGATTTTTATTACAGTATTGAGTTGAGTGCCCATCATTTTTATATTCTTGTGTGAAGTGCAAACACCAATTGTTTAGTTTGCTACTGCATAGCTCTGTCACAGTAGTTACAACTTTACACTGCATCTATGATGTTGTGTAATAGCATGTATGAATATGCATTGTTTTGATTTATAGTTCAGAGTAACAGGGTTACCTTTTATTTTGTTTTTAGTTTTTTTATTTTCTTTGCCAAATTTTCATGTTTTCTTATAATTGGAAATGTTTTATTTTTTTTTTTTATTATTATTATTATTTTATTTGTTGGACCCCAAGAATAATAGCAGCAGTTTTGCTGCAGCTAATGGGGATCCTATTAAAACAACAAAACACTATAAAACAGTACAAGGGTAATTTAGTAAATAGCTTTCTTCTTTCTTAATTAATTCTTAAGTCATTTTATAAACCATCATGGTTTACATCCTAATAAATTAAATCAAATCACTAAAACTATATAGTCAGAAAAGGACACTTTTAAATCCAGGATACAGCATCATATTAAAAATGTTGCAGTTTATCAACCAGATAGTTAAATTTTAAGTTTCTGAGAGAAAACAAATTAAATTCATTATACAAATTAGGATAAAATAATAAAAATAATTCAATTCAATATTCAATTTTTTATTGCCATGGTTTGGCATTATTCTCAGTGCCAAACCATGACCTGGGGTTAATCTGCAATATCTGCCTTTTTCAGGTCAGTTAAACTATGGAATCACTCTGTGCAACAAATTATTAATTTTCTGCGGAGAATTTATTTGTACAAATAAATATACCTCAAATAAAGTGTATTTTCTCTTATTTTTACTCATACAGATTATTTTCTCTCTCATCATTGTACATATCACACCACTCCAACGTATGAGTTTTGTAACTGGGACCCTTCTCTGGAGAGATGGACCAGGAGCACTTACAGGCTCTAAGAGCAGGCCCACTAAATCATTGATACCCAACAAGCTTTATGCAATCAAGTGTATTAAACATGCTAGCAACTGCTCTCCATACTGTAGTAACTCGTTGCTTTGACAGTCACCATGACAACCAACAATAAATCCTAAGGTTTCTGACGCAGAAGCTGCAAAATTGTGACATAACACATAAAAACATGGTATCAATATGATCAAATCAAATGTTTTATTGTTGACAGTTGCAACAGGAAATGTCCTCCATAACATCTAATCTTTACATGTAAACAAAACGGTTTTGCCTCGCTGCCGTTTTTCCTTCCAGGAACTGGTTTCTTTGGGATTGAGTAACAGCATTGGTGGAATTTTCCAGTGCTACTCAGTGACTTCCTCTTTGTCTCGGAGTCTTGTCCAGGAGAGCACCGGAGGCAAGACACAAGTAAGAAAAAACTGTTGATGTAATCAATGCAGTGGTTAAAACTTTAGCAGTACTGCTAAAGATTTAGGAACTGATAGTTTTCTAAATTACACTGTTCCAATGTTTCCTGAAATATTTGCAGTAGTTCAATGGTTGATCTGATAAAATGGTTTGTTTTGAGACCATTTATTTACATTGTTTGTTTCTGGTTTATCAGGTTGCAGGTATCATCTCCTCTGTTATTGTCCTAATCACAGTTTTGAAAATTGGTTCCTTCTTTGAGGATCTTCCCAAGGTAATCCATCGTCATTTTATTTTGCTGTTACTTTGGTCAGTTTTTGTTGTTTTTACATTTATTTTATTTTGCTTAGCTCCAGTGAGTTCCTCCTGGGGATCCTTCCCTCTGGTAGCTTTACCCGCTTGGCCTGTTGGGTTGTTGCCATGGTGACTGCCCCGGTCGGGGTGGCTTTGTGGGTCCGGCACTGCATCGCTGTGGCTGTGTTGTGGACCCCGGCCTGCCCTGACCTGGACGGTTCCTGTGGTGATGTCCGCTCTGGTCATGAGTGGGGGGGCTTCTGGTGTGAATGGATCTCCAATATAGTCTGTTGATACTTTTATAGCTTCATTCAGTCAAGCAACAGTAATGAGCGAGGAGTTTATGAAGTAGGGGTGGGCAAGGGGAATGTACGTGTGCTCTGTTTGTGTGATTGTGGTGAAAGGAAACCATAACAAGGCCTATGCCATCAGAAGCAAAAGCTAGGGGTATATCCTCAAACACCCCCAATCATCCAATTCCCCAATCTGCCAATAGACACAATATAATAATATTAAGCCGCACATGTTCAGTCACAAAGTAACACCTGGTGTGGAAACTTTGAACCAGCCCGGCATGGCACCAGGACAGGATGCATCCTGAGGCCATGACCTTTTATTTGCACTTAATTTGAGATCAATGAGAGAAATAGTTCTAGAGATATAGGTAAAATCAGATTTTTCGTAAATAAAGCGCCATCTGCTGGGAAAACCACAAATCTGATACTCATGAAATTTGTTACTCTTGGGGACCTAAACAAGTACACTAAGTATCAAATTCCAACTGTGAAAACTGTGCGAGCTATCGCGTTCACACGAAGGATATCAGGTGGCTGCGGCAGATCCGGACGCAACGGCGGTCGTGATGAAACCGTTATATCTCCAACACTCTGCGTTAGGGGATATAACGGGGGGCGGGGGGTGTTTTTAAATTCCTGTTACTGTGTTGTGTGAATAATTTTTATACGTATAAAATGTTTTTATCATGTAAAACACTTTGTGTTGCCTTATGCAGGAAAGTGCTTTAGAAATAAAATTGGATTTGATTTGGTGTGTGTGTGAGCTCAACTGTATGTTTATTCCACAGGCCGTCTTATCCACAATAGTGTTTGTGAATTTGAAAGGAATGTTTAAGCAATTCCTCGATCTCCCTGAACTGTGGAAAACCAACAAAGTAGACTTGGTGAGGCTTATTATGCTCTAGCAGTACTTTTATTCAGTTGAATATGGGTTACACTTCACTGAGTGTCTTATTCTTGTATTGCCATGTAGCTGGTGTGGCTGGTGACCTTCTTGAGCACCATCCTACTCAACCTGGACCTGGGTCTGGCTGTCTCCATCATCTTTTCTATAATGACGGTCATCTTCAGAACACAACTGTAGCTACACGTCTCGTACTGTTACTCAGTGATGTAAAATGAGTTCTCACAAAGCTGTGGGGTACTTCTTAAAGGAATGATGACATTTTAACACTTTTCAGACCCCGCTACTCTATCTTGGGCAATGTGCCTGGCACTGACCTGTATCTGGACACAGACACCTACAAGGAGGTGAGAATGTTCTAAAAATCTTATGCTTTTAAAAATTGCTAAAAGCTAAGCTGACAACTGTAAAAAGTTATTTTTTGCATTTATTTTATGCAAGCAATTTTCAGACTAATTCATATTTACCTTCAGAGAATTAAAGACTTTCCGAAAGCTGTTTGTGCTGCTGTACATTTGCCACTTATTCATCTTAACGGCATCCTCATTTCAAGCTATATTTACAAACTACTACTTTACTAATACACTTTAAAGGTATATGATTCAAGTTAATACCAGAAAAGGTCTTATGGTACCATTTAACCATGTACTAATAACCATTTGCCAAACAGATACTTAACAAAGCTGCTTCCCAGAGTTTTCCCATCAGTCCTGTGCTTCTTTACTTCTGTCAGTAGCATATGGAACACTCCCATCGTGTGTGGCGTGTTGGTAACAGAAACTGTAAAAAGTTGTGGCAGGGTGGAGCATCCCCTTTTCTTTTAGCAGTAGTCCATAAATGTCTGGGAGCTGAGGAGACTGGATCCCAGTTCTCCCAGAGAGGAATGTTGTCCCATTCATGTCTATAACAGGATTTTAGCCGCTGAACAGTTCTGGGTCTTTATTTTTCAAGAAGTGCCAAATGTTTTCAAAAAGGTCTGGACTGGCCTGCCTGTCCACCAAATCACTCCAAATCACAATCCACAGATGTATGATGGGGCTTCGCATTATCTCGATAATGTTCCTGAGTACATGAAGTGAAGTCCGTGACCGACTTGTGTGTTTTTAATGTTTCACTGCCTGATGATTCAGAGATTACAATAATCCAACACTGATTTTCATGCACAAATATTTCTCCATTACTGAATCCTTTGAGTGGTTAAAAATATTAAAACTTTACTTTTTTGTTGACGAACATGGTTAAAAACTGTACAGATTGCTGATAATGAACTCATATTCACCTGACTTTACCGCAACTCTGCCACCATAAGGGGCTTTTTCTTCTCCAGTCGCAACACTGACCTGTTTTCAGTGAAGTTAACCAGCAACAACCAGTTTGTGCAGCTGTTTCATGTAGTATCACTGCTTTTGTGTCAAACTAAAAATAAGCTAATCATTCTCATAGAATGTCACTTTTGCAACATTCATTACTGTGTGTTCTATTGTGAATTACATATTAACTTATAAGATTTGCAAAATACGTTACACACGATAACCCAACTTTTATAGGAAAGTGGTTTGTATAAAAAGGCAAACAAGACTATATGCCATCAAAACATTCTTTATTGTTTATAACTTTTTCTGTAGGCTAAAGAGATCCCAGGAATTAAAATCTTCCGCTCATCAGGAACGATCTACTACACAAACGCTGAGCTGTACTTGGAGGCCCTTCAAGAGAGGGTGTGTGTTTGTGTGTCCCTGAAAAAGTGCAACACAATTCCCCTGTTTGCAAGTTCCTCAATTACTCGCTTGTCTCGCTATCTTCTCTCTATCTTAATTGCGATTCTTGGCCTTTTTACACAGAGTGGCGTTGATCTTGGCAAGCTGCAAATGGCAAAGAAGCAGCGTGAGGCAAAGCAGAAGCGTTTACAACATAAAGAGGAAAAGAAAGCCAAAGGCGAGGCAAAGAAACAAGTATGATATCCAAAAAGACACAAAGCTAATTCTGAAATAATACTAATCAGGATCAGTTCTGAAAATAATCTGATCGTTTTCTTTCACCAGGAAAAAATCTCCAACCAAAAATCTGATGACAAAAACACTAATAAGGTTTTAGAAGTGAATGGGGGAATAATAGAGATGAGCAAGAAAAATGGGACAGTGTTAAACCGGACAGAATCAGCGACATTCAGCTCTGGCAATGGCCAAGTGAACCTGGCGTACCAGTCCGACACACTCCCATCAGACTCTGACTCTGATACAAGCTACCATGTTTATGAAAGTCCAACCAAATCTTCACATTGTGATGAAGAGAACAGAATCGCCCGCACATCAGACACACACAGCATCATCCTGGACATTTCTACAACTAGCTTTGTGGACACAGTCAGTGTGAAGACCATGAAAAATGTGCGTTTCAGTTAAAATTATTCAAATATTTATTAGATATTAATATGATTCATTGCTATTTAAATGATCCAGATATTTCAAAGTATGAGGAACAAATCAGCAATGATGAAGTTTATATTTATATTTTCCAGATTTTCAGGGACTTTGGAGATGTTGGTCTGGACATCTATCTATCTGGCTGCCAAGGTGAGGGACAGATCCAACAATGTATGAAGTCACTGCGACTTTTTGATAATGAATCCTCCAAGGTTTCAGCCTCAGTGGTGCCACTTTGTTTCCTATCAGGCTTTATGTGTCAAAGTCAGATCCTCGCGAGCCGGGATCCAGCCGGGTTTTGTTGTTTCTTGAACTAACACACCTGATGCAAATCAAATGGATCCATCAGGTTCTTGTCAAACTTTTCATTCAGCTGTGTTGGAGCATGGAGACAACAAAAACCTGGAGGGACACCTCTGCTTTAGGGTCAAACATAAATAATGGTATCATACTGATAGCAACATAATCACTAAAACAAATCACAACATAGCTTTCTTGTTGTAATCACACACACTTGTCTGTCTGTATGTGTGGGAATGTTTTAGCCTGTGTGGTGGAGCAGCTGGAAAAGGCGAACTTCTTCTCCGAGTCGATCCCGAAGAGCAAGCTCTTCGTCTCAGTTCATGATGCAGTGCTTCATATTTTCCAAAAACACAAGCACACAGACTTCAAGCTTGTAAGTGGACGTTATTCACAATCTCCATATCCTAAATTTCCCCTTTTCTCAGAAATCTTCATACACATAGTCATTAACCTTTTTTCTTCTCCAGGATGTTCCCTGTGATATCAGCATGTGACCAACAGGGGTCACATTGCTTCAAATCAAGCCATCTTCCCTCTCCTCCCCCTTTCAGCCAGCAGCCTGTACCGATGAAAACTATTGGTCATCAATGTCTCCTCCTCTTTCAGTGGGGGAAAATGCACCACCTTAACATGGCGGCTGGCTGCCATGGGAATACAGGGAGTCGTTGCTGTGGCAACAGGCTTTTTATGATATGGTCTAATGAGATGGCCAGAAATACGTCATTGCAGTCATCTCGCTCTGTGGTGTGTGAGAGACAGGGAAGGGGCGGGGGTTGAGTGGGAGAATGTAACACTGGACTAATAGGAGTCTGTATTTATAGCTGTATGAGACAGGAGAGTAAGTGAAAGGCTGGATACGAGAGGAAATCCATGTGTGTAAGCTTTTTGTTTCGAACAGGCAGGCCTTATCGATCTGCTCTGATGAAGAGAAAGAAAATGCAAACGTCACGCAGAGTCAATCATTCATTTCATATATGTTCTTAATCCAATTTAGGGTCATAAGGGCGCTGGAGCTCATCCCAGCTGCTATCACATGTGAGGTAGGGTACAAGCTGGCCAAGTCACCAAATTTAAAGACCCGAGTTAATAAATAAAATCACATTTCTAACCTATAGGAATATTTCTCATCTATAAGGCAACGCCAGTCACTCCATGCAGGTTTTCATTGCTCCTCATTTCCTCTGAAGTGATATTAAAATAAGCTGAGCAGCAGATGAGGTGTAGCAGTGCAGCCCCTTTCAACAAAATGCTGGTGTATTTATAGTCATCGTTCCGAGTCCCCTGACATCTTGAGTTTCCTTCTATTTTTGGGATTCAGCATCATCTGCTATTTTGACTAACAAAAGGTAAACAGTGTTTAGAGCTCACAAAGTTTTCAGTTTGATACCTTAATGATAGCCTGTGAGATTATTTTAAAGCCTGAAGAATGCATGTATGTGTCCTAACACAGCACGTAGGAAGTGTGCTGATAAGAAACTCTATGACTGAAAAATGTGACTGAGATGACTCATCGGGGGCATCTTGCCACACGAAACCACACGTAAACCATCAAGATAACCGATTCAAGGATTAGGAATTTCTATTGCAACTGAAGTAGGCGTCTTCTACAGATATCCACCGTTTGTTTTACCGTTCTTAAAAAATGAAACCATGTAAATAAACTTTAAAAACACACTGAATCCTTCTTTATTGGATCATTTATTGCTTCTCTTTCCCCTCCCAGAACCCAGTCTCCTGCTTGCTGCACAGTTCCATCAGATGTTTTTCTCCTTTTCTTGGTGTGGAAATAATTATCAGCACCCCCTTCAAATATTAACACTACTTCACAGACCTACAATACACAGAATACTTAAGTTAGTTTATAATACACAGCTGGAAGTTGTAATGCATTGTCTCATTGTGATGACAGTTTTAGTTTTTACAAATGGAAGTTACTTTTCATTATTAATTCAGAGAGCACAGTTGGCAGAAATCACCAGCCAGCGGCAGTGTTGCATGTAAATCAAACACTGCCGCAGTCCAACCCACATTAATCACAAAACACATGCACATGCCCATACACACCTACAGATACACAGGCCCACACAGGCATATGTGCGGCTATACACATACACACCCAGACAATGGAATATCAGCAGGAAATATGAGGTCTTCTGTTTGAATAAAGTTTAACCAGAATCTTTTAGGCTACCGGGACAAAGGGACGTGAGACAGGTGAAGCTGTTGAAATACTGTCGGAAAATATCGTAACTACCGCGGACACGTCGCGCTCACTTGACGAGACAGCACAAAGGCAGGGGATGGAAAGCAATGGGGCAAGGAGCGAGGTAGAGTCATTAATCTGAGCAGGGACTATGACTGAATGGGTACAGGTGTGTTTCAGTTCTTTTCCAGTGTAATCTTTGGTCCTTTTGTCCAGGGATTTTTCAAAGCTTTTCAATTTTAAGGTGTGTAACTAACAGGTCTTACTATGCCGATGTAGGGTGCATGTCTTTGTGTATGCGTGTGTTAATGTCAAAGTTCATCTCATCAGATGACGCTTTCAAAGAGAAGGGTGCTCTTGGTTCCTGCAGGGGGCAGCAAAATGGCCTCACTCTCTGGGGCAAGGTACTCCAGGTGATGTCTACCCCAAACTGGGGTGGTTAGGTGCTGCCACCGCTGCAAAAGAAAAAACAAGATAATAATACGATTTCATTTGCAAATAAACCTGCAGAGGCAAATGCATATGAGCATGCACTACTGACCTCCCGTAGAGATCCTTTGCAACACAGAAGTTTGTAGAGAACAGTGACAGGAATACAGAGCATAGAAGACAGAGCCAGTGCCCAGCCGAGTATTTCACCCCATATGGGGTATGTGTACACTGTGTTGTAGGTGAGGGGCTTGTAATTCACCACATGGAAGAAGAACACTCCCTAAACACACACAAAAACAAATCAAATTAGTTTTCTACATTCTCGTCAAAGGGAAGGAAAACAAGGCAAGTTTATTGGTTTATTTATTTACAATTCAATAAAGTGAAGAAGCTTACAAAACAATACATACCACACAGACAAAAGGTGTGATGTAAGACCAGCACCACTTCATGTAGGGTAGGGGCTGATAGCCGATCATACGAGCCACGTCGTCCATAAAACGGTCTGCACCTGCAATGCAGGAAAAGGAGATGTTCTGATAATCAGCTCCACTCTGAGATTTCTATTTTAATTGTGAAGTATTCATTCACTTACCATAGACCCATGCAATGACAACACACTCCCAGAAAGCCTGCCATAACAGAGTGATGCCACTGGCAGAGTAGTAGTCAAACAGCTGGAATACGTACATCCCTCCCTGTGGGAACAGTCAGCATCAACACCGTTATGTTAATACTTAATGTGTGACTTGTTTCCAGCCTGGTCTGTTTTGTTGAGGCTACCACCTTCGTTCATACCAAGCAGGACTTTACTGTTTAAATAAGAATCAATAGTAAACAAATCCAACATCTGATGGAGACATATTTATGCTTTTAACCTATAGTCAGGCATAAAGGTTGCAATATTATAATCCACAAATAACTGCTGCCCACCAAAGTTTTAAGAATTAAGCCGAAGGACATCTTAAATCATCACTTTACCTCAGTGACCATGGACATGTCAATGAGGAAACAGATGACGCAGCAGATTGCAGCAACTACTTCTCGTCGCAAGGAGCTCAGGGCAGACTTTGGAGGTAACATGTCCATTATTCCTGTTATTAAACCCTCCACACCTACAAACTGAGCAGGATAGAGAAGAAAGGACAAAATATGAATGCAAATACAAAAGATAGGAAGACACAGAAGTGAGTGACGGCACAAACTTCGATCATAAATCTGATGCAGGGTGAAACTCTGTGTTTTTAGGTGCTTTTCCTTTACTTAACCTTGTAAATTGTTAGGTAAGTACTTACTTAACAGATTCCGAACAAAATAACGTAAAGTAATAAGTACTATATACAGCAGAGAAATGAAAAATAAGAGTAAAAGCTATCAAGTGATACAGTACACAAAGTTTTTTGCGTCAGTGCAGGGTGGCAGGCTGAATCAGAGACTATTCGATAACCCTCCCTCTAAAATAATCAGCATGTCCACTACAAGACACATTGTCTGACGCATAGCTGAGATTTTGGTGGTTACCCAAAGTCTTCTTCGGTCTGCTTATGCAAGAATGTTCAGTTGATCTTTGCAGGAAAACATTTTGGGCTTCAGATTAAATAACAGATGCACAGCTATGTTCACATGATTTAAGTGAAATACCAGCATAATGTTAGGCAATCTCGCTATAAGGAGAAAAAAGAAAAGAAAAGGAAAGTGAATGGGAGATGCGGAAGAAATGAGGCAGAGAATGGAAAGTGATAGTAAATGAATGGATTAGAGTAGACAGACGCTCTCTGTGTGAATCAGACAGAAGGTCATTGACAAATCCCCGGGCTGCTAAACAATGGATACATGCACTAGCTCAAAAAGACACACAACAACCAGGGTGCTAAGATATGCAATGCTAAAACGGGATGGGATGTATTTTGGTTGTTTGTGCCACATTTGTGTGAAAGGACGTGAGTCATAAAAATAGAAAGGAATGCTAATTAGCTAGGCGTTCAAGACATGCTGAATGATCCATAACAAAAAAGATAAAATGACACCAGCATTTAGAAATGTGTAAGATGTAATATTAGCACAAGTCACCAAAAGCCTTTTAGGATAACGTCTTATCTTAATCTTTGCATTACCTGGCTGTCCAGGCCCAGTATGAGCAACATGAAGAAGAACAATGCTGCCCAGAGCGGCGCTAGAGGCATCAGAGTCACAGCCTTGGGGTAAGCTATAAAAGCTAGGCCTGGACCTGCAAATGAGGAAGAAAAACGAGTCTCATCATTAATACCTCACTGATTTTATTTGGCAGCCAAAAAAATGTGAGTTTAACTTACCACTCTCAGCCACCTTACTGATGTCAACTCCTTGTTCTGCAGCCATAAAACCCAGCACAGAAAACACCACAAAGCCCGCAAAGAAACTGGTTCCACTGTTGATAAGGGCCAGCACAAATGCATCCCTACAAATATGTCATTCATTTTAATTAATTTAGAAAAGATAAACACAACTGTAGAGGAAAAAATGTATAATAACATGATATAACTTTGTAAGACACTCAAGGCAAACATAGGCACAGAATGGATGGACCGGGGTGGTAAATTGACGATCAATAGCAGTTTCTCTAAAAGCTGCTGCTGTTTTTTTAGTTGGATGGTAACGAGAGAGCGAGCTGTAAGCATGTAGCTTTCCTTCTAATGGGAGTTGTTTGTGATCTGAGTCTAAGGTCGAAGGACGGAGATGTTTTCTGCACAGATCTCTGGATATGTGAATTATAAACATTTTGATTTTACATTGTGATGGCTTTCTGCTCTTATTCCGTTATCAGTGTGGAAGTTTCTTTTTTAATCAGCTGACTAGCAGAATATGGTTCAGGATAGATGCTGTTACTCTCAAGCTTCACATGTATGTTGAACCCAGCAGTGCTGCGTGAGTCAGCAACATCCCTATTATGTGTAACACTAGCCAAGACTCTAGTCTGCCATGAAGATTAAATGTAGATAATATACATTCAGAGTTAAGGAGATTATAAGCAACAAAATATATATTTCTTTTTACTTTTGCTGCCCTTTGAAGCTGTAATTTATATTGTACACAGGAAAAACACATAAATATTTGACATTAAAATTCTATGCTATTATCTAATCATCTATATAAATTAAAGGTTTAATTGAAAAACGATTTGCTCTTGTACATATTGCAAATGCCATAATAATACTCCAAACACAAAAACAAATCTTTTGTAGTATTTACAGCTCTACAAAAGAGGTATCTGACCTGTTCTCACTGAACATAATGAGTGCATCCAGTCTGCTTACTGACAGACCACGTGTGTGGAAATTATTCCACACATATTTTTTTCCCTTAAGCATTTTTTTCTTTAAAAATATATTTCCATATATACCTCTGCTACATTTTTTCCATACAAATAAGAGCCCAGCACCAAAAATACCTATAAGGAAATAAGCAGTCTGAGAATGTGTGTCCTTGTTTATCTTCGCATCAAAGCAGGAAAGACACAAATATCCTGGAAAGACATCTGAGCTCAGTTGATCCACAGTGGCAAAAAGAAAGAATAATAATAATAATAGATTCAGCTTGAGGGCAGACATTACAAAGTATTTTATTTTACTTCTTTTTAGGGAGAAAAAATGGACTCATGGTTAACTGGTAAATGCATTAGTGGTAGTCATGTGGAGACCACTAGTATGTGACATTTCATGGTCATTTTAGCCTGTCATTTTTATATTTCCCTCGAGAGCAAAGTATTGACAGATGAACAGACTGACATTTGGATCCCTGTAACTACATAGTCAAGATGGATAAATGAAGCATGTGGTCTCTAAACAACTGATCTGACCCCAAAACTGAGTCCTAACTTTGCTACTTATGGAAACATTGTCATGGTTTGGGTGGTTTTGTTTCGTCTTTTGGCATTTGTTTCCCGTTTTATGTTGTAATTGTTCCTGTTTAGCTCTCTTGTATGTTATTTCCTGTTTTGCTTCTGTTCATTAGGTCACCTGGTTTTTGTTTCCTGTATTTCATTACTGGACGACCTGATTAATCCAGGTGTGTCTGACCTCAGTAACCACAACAGCAATGGGCAGACACACCTGGACTAATCAGTTCATCCAGTAATGAAAGTCAGGAAACAATGGAGTTGTCTTAAGTTCAGGAAGTAGTGGAGTTGTGCATAAAGCCATTTCTTCTGCCTTGTACCTCTCCATCCTGCATTTGGGTAACACACTCACCTTTCACTCATCCAAGACAAATCTATGACAGGTTTATGCCAAGCTTTTGCCATCTGTGTGCTGGCCTACCCTACAGTGTGTGGGAAACAGAGCTGACATACCTCAGAGTGTGACTTCATCATGTAACTTTTAGGTCATAGGAAAGAAGATGCCAGATAACATGATAGCTATTGGAGCCTTTATTTATGAGTGCTCCAAAAATGCAGTCAAGTGCTGAAATTTCCCTAAAATAAAATCTTTATTTCTGCCAGGTTACTTCCTCATACATGTGTTGATCATTTTACATATGTGTAAGTTTATGTTAAGTTAACAAATGAGACAAAAAACAACAACAATGAGGTTAACTAGTTACAAACAACTCTAATCATCAATAAGGGCAGACATGATAATCTCCCCACGACTTAATTCCTAAAACTTTTAAAAATGCAATATACCATTACATCTCCTTGCAACTATAATGAAACGGCTACAGATTACGAACTGAAACAGAAATCAAGGTGGTCCTGGAGACCAGTTGGCTTTGATATTGATCTGGGAAGAAAATACTTTAAATGAGAGAGGTGGGCTAGAAAGCATTTGATTGAATTTGCTTTTGACAACTGCACAGTGCAATCAAGTCTAGTGTGGTATTTATAGCATGGTACACACCTTGGAACAAGACATTCAAGACCCAAATGAGTCTTTAGTAGAGATAAAATACACAGAATCTTCTGTTCATCCATTTGATCACTACAATGGGACGCTGCTTTTTTTTTTTACTGTGTGTATTATGAAGGGTGACTAACTTTTATATTTATATGGACAGTATTTCTGGTTTATTTGATGACAAGTGAATTCCTTTTCACATGCAGCAGTAGTCACAATAAGGGCGAGACCTGCTGCTAATTTTGGCCTCCTACCAGGAACTTAAGTGTCTGATTTTATGCTGTGTATAAAAACTCACTGGTAACAGTTGTTATTGAAGCGGTTGTAGCTGCCCAGTGCTGTAAGGGCACCCAGTCCAATGGCATAGGAGAAAAATATCTGAGTGCCGGCATCAATCCACACCTAGTCATAACAAAAAATGTGTGAGTAGTGTTTCACACGCATTTACCCATGTTACTTGGGCACTGTAGGACAATTTTTTCACAACAGCTTGTTACTGCACCGCTAAAGAAAAACATGAAGACACCCAGACGCATGCATATACAAACACCAAACCTGTGCTTCTCCAAGTTTGGACCAGTCAGGTTTAAGATAGTAAACAATCCCATCCAAAGCTCCCGGCAGAGTGACTCCATGAGCCAAGAGAACAACCAGGACCAGGTAGGGGAACAGAGCAGTGAAGTACACAACCTACAGAGAGATAAAAATGAGAACTATGAATAATACTGAACCAATTTTTAGGATACATTTTAGTGGAAATATGAAGTTTTAAATAACATGTGCCAAACAGCATTAAATGAACTAAAAAAGCTCAACAACTATCAAATAAACCCCTATCATTACATGAAGAAAGTAAACCATATGTGATTATATAATGAAAGCTAGCTAGGTAGGTTTAGTGATTATTGGCTATAATCAATTTATACAGCACCTATTTATAAGTCTTCAAGTATGGTTCTTATCACTTTGATTAATCAATTACCTGCTTTGCAAATATTCAAGTCTTAAGTAGAAGCCCATTAGGTCCTTCCTGTTGATGTGTAATGGGGCCTGTCATGTTACTTTGAAGAAAAGGTAGCCTGCAAATGGAGAGCCAGACAATTTGTAAACCTCCTGCAATAGCAGGGGTTTATGGCAGACCATTTCAGAATATAGTCTTTGTCAGGTTATGCTAAGAAAGTCAATACCTGCCACTGACTGTACCTAGTAAAAGCATCAGGTTTTAGCTCCATGAGAAAAGTGGTGGAAAAAGCACATATTTGTCTTGATCTAAAGTGAACATGGGCAGAAAGGTCCCTTTCCAGCTTTCATGCATTTGCATGGAGGAAAGTTACTAATCAGCTTATGGATGACTGGTTCAATCTCTCTCAGAATTTTTTCCATGCACTCCATGAGCTTTGACATCTCTGGAGACAAACGTATGCAAACGCAGCCATTTTCACATGCTACAAAATGCAAATGTGTTAATCATGTCAATGTGTTACGTATCTCAGCAAACAGATCGAAAGAAAAAAATAAGTGAAAAAAAAATCATATTTTAGGATCAAATTTGCTTATATAGTGTATTACGTAACAAACATTCAGGGATCAGTAAAGGATTATGGCCTAACTGCTAAAGAAATAAGCACATTCTAGGAAAACACATGAGCTTACTGTATGTTGTATTTATATAGTTTCAGTCTAAACACTGATCCTGACTATACTAAAGCTGATTTGGGGTCAGAGGACAGAATGCTTTAATTATTTCAGCCTCTGAATAAAGTTATGTAAATATTAGCTGACACTGCACAAGGACACAGTGTACAAGTAAAACTTTAAATATTTATTTGTACTCCATAAACCCAAACACTGACATGTGAAATGATGTGTTTTGAATCGTGCTGCCAGTAAAAATGTTACCTTGCCAGTAGATTTAACTCCTTTCCACATGCAGAAGTAAACAATGATCCAAGTAGCTATAAGACACAACACCATCTCATAGCTTATGACGCCAGGCTCGTGCAGGCCTCCAGACAGACGGAGTACTTTACGTCTAGGTGAAGAAATAGAAAAATTAGCAAATTGGATAAACACACGAATGTTTCCAAATGCATCATCGGCACTACTTGTGAAAAAAGTAAAATAAATGAATAACTTTGACATGGATTTTCTCTGCTTTTGCAAGTTAAATCGGGTTTTTATAGGGCTTGTAAATTTAAGATAATACCAATAAAAAGGATTACATAAGTACAAGGAAATATGACAACAAAGGAGAGATTTACGTTACTCAAAAGCCTGAACACACAACGGCTGCACACTATAGGAAAAAAAAGTTGGATTTAGTCGCCAATAAATCTAAATTTATTAATTTAGCTGATGAACTGTGTTCTAAATAGTGCAGCCACTTTGTTCAAGTAAAGGGGTAACTTACTCCCAGAACTCGATGACTGGGGAGCGCATGCCTTCAGCCTCTATGCAGCTGCCATTGAGGAGGAGCTGAGACGAGGACAGGTTCATTGGGGACATGGTGGAGGGGAGGTTGGGAGGGGTGGCAGCAGATGACAGCAAACCAGCCTGGGCAGCAGTGTGGTTGTGGCAGATGCGTCGGAAGTCCTGTGTACAATTGGGAGTGTTCCAAGGGTGCCCACAGGTGGCCCAGGGCAGTGGGTTAGTGAAAGAATGCAAGAGAAAGTAGAGGCCCCACACCAGGATCATGATGTAGTAGGTGTTACAGAAGAACACTATCACCATTGAGGCCAGACCCAGACCTTTCAAAGAGAGGGAAGAATTTAGAAATGCTATTCACAAACCAGAAACGAGGAACAGACTTAAATATCTCAAGATAACCGGAGAAGTGAATACCTTTGAAGACGGGTGCGATGTTCCAGGCAGAGACTCCTCCCTGCTTCATGAATTGGCCCAGTGCGATCTCCAGGAAGAAGACTGGGATGCCCCCAATAAACACAATCAGCATGTATGGAATCAGGAAGACACCTGTAACACCCAACACACTCATTCACCGCATGACATCTGAAGTCACAGGTACAAACATTGATCCATACTGGGAAATAACGCCCACGGCCATTTTTCTAATGGAGGCACTGACATGGTTTCAATCACTCAAGAGAGAAAAAATGCTACTTGTAAGTAACAGATTTTCCTTCGACATATACCTTCGATATACTTTCGCAAATCCTATAGGGTTTAATTTTTTATTTTATTAATAGATTTTGTTGACATACTTTTAATTTTACTCATGAATAATAAAAGAGAGGTACACATGTTTGCTGAAGCTGCATTAAGAATGACACTTAAGCAGACAACAATGCTGATGATTTAAGGGTTTCATGAACTCGGGGAACTTGGATCCCTCTGTAGCTGTTTGTACTTAAGCACTTATATATATATAAAAAAAGCAAAAGGTGGTTGAATAAAAAATGAGCAGAGGAGAAAAAACCCAGGAAGGAGAGCTGGCAAGGCTATGGATAAGAGTCACAGTGAAATTCTATGTGGAGGAAAGTCACAATGTCTCCCTTCCTGCAAGCATGTGGACATATTTGATGATTGCAGCACAGACCTTGAACCTGAAAACTGCCTAGTAAGGACTAGCAAACCAAGTCAAGTGGAAGACAATGTATCTAAAATTCATATTAAAAGTTTTACTCTTGGTTTGTACATCATGTCTATAAATGAACTCTTTTTGTTTCTCATATTATGCTGACGCACACAGTTATCAGTGGAAATTTACTTAGAATCTGAGGCATTTTTTCTCACTAAATGGAATTCATAATATAAGTGAGCGATGCCACCGCAGTGCGCAGATGGGAGGGAGTCACATGACCAGCTATGACGCAGAGCAGAAAGAGGCCAAGAAGAAAGGAGGGAAAAATGGATACATGGCAGGAGAGAGAGAGAGAAATGGGACAAAACAGTGGTAGAGAAGCTTTGACTTAAAAAAAAGGACACACTAAGACGTAAACCTGGTGGGCTGTGAAACTGTGCTGTCGTTTGACAATTTATGCCTCATTCTAATCATCATTCTGTATGTTGTTCACGGAGAGCAGAGGGCTGTAGCCATATAAGGAAGCGTTTGTGAGCGTCAGTCTAAGGGAGAAAGGGGTGGGAGAGCAGGAGATACGCAAGAAGAAAAGAAATAAAGAGAATAGAGAATGTTTTGACGTATCCGGCCATATTGGCCACATTATCAAGAAACATTGTTCTTAAAAGACTTAACTAAATCCCCTTTAATCATAAGTACGCAGCTTATTTGGGCTAGCAATGGGGTAGCAGATATTCTGCACAGCACATACTTCTTCCACTTTCAAACAAGTGTTACTAAACAACCCCAGCTCTTATTTGATATCTTCGCTGAGTTACAAGGTGTACCCAAGGTTGGTCAAGGACGTTACTACTGTATGAATGAGACTCAGAGCTGGAAGGGATAGGCGTAGTCACAGGACGTTATTGTGTCACATATCCAAATGTCTCCTTATCAGGACAGGAGGAGGGCTGCAGAGAGCACCTCTGTGTGCCTCATGAGTGCTGGCAAGCGCACAGGGGGTGGACTGTGTGAGGCAGGCCATTGTTATATGATACCAGAAGGTGGGTATCAGAGCCGCTGGTCACAAGACACATACACAAGGGAAAGAGAGGGCGGAACCAAAGCACACACAGACACAGTTGCAATTCAGCTGAACACTAAAAATCTGAAAAGTAGGTAGGGCAGCGAGGGGAAAAGTTTGAACCAAAAGCATTTGTCAGGTGAGGTTATGATACAACAACTAAGCATAGACTAAAAGGAGTGGTTCTGCAGCTTGAATGACCTTTTACACCAACGGGAGCATGAAGAACACTGCAGGGCAACTTGCAGTCTGTGTATTAAGCAACTGCTGACTATAATAAAAAAAAGGCACCACGTGGGAAAGCCAAGTTTTTGAGTACGTGTTCATAACCACGCACACTGTCCTTACAGTATCATGCCTCATCATGTTGCTTTAAATGTTGCCCAACTCTATATACTTCAAGGAAGTACCAGTGATTTCCCAGATAGAGGAACTTCTGTTTGTAAAAATCCCACTGTCCGTGCAGCAGTAAATTCCCCAAGTAGCAGTAGCTCTCTTTTTATCTTTGCTGTTTTATCATAATTTAGGATTGCTACAAAGGTTAGCATTCATTTTACTCATTGAAGGTCAGCCTTTAACACAATCAGCATGAATTTATCTTGTAGATAGAGTTAAGTCTGTAAAGACCAGAATCCCACCTTAAATGATAGTGGGATTGCTCATCAACAGGCACTGGCAGGCGAAAGCAGAAGTCAATAAAATGTGCAAGCTTCCAAACTTGCTACTGTGGCTGATACTAAACCGGGAAGGCCAGAGGACTGCACAGTCATCAGAACATCTACCAACATGTTGTTGAATCAATTTATTTGCATTTAACACCACTGTTGACGCAATAAAATCCAAGACAATGTGATAAAAGGTTTTAGGGGGAAATATCTTGTTGAATGGTGTGATTAAAGACACAAACTTCTTAGTACCCATTTGTGAATAGATCTTTGATCTAAGCTGTTCTTCTAAGGTTTTTGACTGCATCTCAGAGAAATGATCACTTTTTACTTTACCTTTAGTTCAAATCGACTGTGCTGCACATACATTTGTGTTTAATCGTCATTTGTAAAATGATCAATCAATAAAAATTTGATTTATATGGTGCTTTTCATACAAAAAATGCTTTACACAGCAATGACAACTAAATATCAGTAACAAAACAGAGTCGTCCAAACTGGGGGCACCCCACATACCACCACAAGACCCACCCAAATCATGACTGGTCAGGTCTCACACCTCATTCATTAGGATGCAACCCCCCTCCACCAGAGAAGGGCAGTCACCACAGCTGCGACTCTGCAGACTGAGCAGGAATAGCCCCCATTGTAGACGATGGCAATAAATGTTAACTTTTAAAGCAAAACATGGTGGCCATTTTGGCTGTTTAAAAAATGGCATTTTCAATAACTTTGTCAAAACCATAAAGACGTGTTGGTTCCTGACTTTTCCTAAAACTTTGTAAACTTTCAGGTTTTAATAAGTAAAAGACAGAGGAAATATAATCTCTTCTACCTCATCCCCAGGTGGTCATTTTGACCAAAACTCCTGTCGATATGGATCCAATCACACATAATGTTTTGTGAAGGGTGTCATGCAGAGATGGATCGATGCTGAATACTACACCACACTGGATCTTACTGGAAAAAATGTCCACATCATTAAATGTGTCCTAAAACCCAAATGGCTTTTATGCAAAGTAATGTGCCGAAAGGTTTATGAAGGGAAACATTGTTGCCTTCTCTTTGCATGCTCACAGTCGCACGTGTACATAGAGACGAGGCATGAATATTTATACCGCCGTGATAATCTGCACTATTTACTAAAACAACCATTTAGATCACGTCTCTTTTTCTGCTGTAAAGCAGGACACAGCTTTGCCTCATGCACTGCTGGTGTCAAAGTTATTTTTTTCACTCTAGTGGTTCAGCTGCTGTGTGAAATCATCCCAGTATCATAAACCCAAAAACACAGATGACATATGAGATTCCATTGCATTCCTCACTACAAACACTCAACAGAGACCTTCAGGCAGATGTAACTTTTCTAAAGACTCGAGACCCTGATATTAAAGCAGACTTGGTTTATCTCCTTCCGGCGCCTGTAAATGACATTGACAATGACAGATATCCAGTATTTCATTTTGAAGCTGATATTGACTGATACTAATATTGTGGTGCATCTCTAACTCTAAGCATGATAATATGTATAAATATGCCTGAGAGGTGTATATCTTACAGTGAGTGAAAAACATAATGAAAATAATTGATAGGAAAGTATCCTCATTAAGAAAACACACGTGGCTGTGACTGCAAAGTAAGCAAGTCCATTGCAATCACTGCATGTTCCATAAACGGTACACAAACAGTTAGAGGCTAAATGGATGAAGAAATGTATGATTATATCTGATCATTGTTATCTTTATTTTCATTGCTCTTTTCACAATAGTTATCTCTAAGATGTATCCCAAACGAAAACTCTAAAAGTAACAGAATTATATTTAAATATGAGTAAAGTGTCAATTGTTTTCTAAAAGCTGTACTCAGAAGGACATTTGTAGAACTAGGCATGGATTTGTGAATAACAGAGCGAATGCAAAAAGAAAAATATTTATATTTATACATATCATATTTTTATACCATGCTAAATTTAACCCAGGAATATCTTGACATACTTTAGTTAGTATGTCAAGAAAATGCATATTTGGGATTAAAATTTCTTAATAACAACAGTCCTTAAGTGAGGAATTTCCTTGGACTGAATTTTTCAAATTCTGCTTGTGATGAAATTATTCCCATCACCACTCACTCCAATGATTTTTGCATCTAAACGTGACTATCTCATTTATATATTCATCTGAAACAGGCTATATGCACCCTTTTATTAAGTTTTATTAGTTCTTAGAACTTCTGTAGTTGTAAAAAAATGACACCAAATGTATTCAATTTGAACAGAAGCTTATAAATGACTGAAACATACAAAATAAGAGTGAAATAAAATAGTTTTCTGTCTCACTTAAGATTGTTGTGCAGAAAGAATATATTGCTAAAAATCTCTGCTTTTTGGCTCCTGTGTCTTTCTTCTGAAATGCATAATGAAAATAAACTCAGGACCCAGTTTTCATACTTAGATACTCGCTCCTGCCCACTGCAATCTAAATGCCGCCTGCTCCAGCTCCACAACATTTGCCTCACTAAATATTAATATCCTTAAATATTTACAATCAGATAGATTCATTCATGCCTTTTCTTTACCGCTGAGTACCATTTAGAGTCTATTTTAGGGTAATCAGATAGATAATCTGACTTAAAAAAGAGAATAATTAGTGAATATGTTTCAATCTTATCATAAACATGCAACACAGATAGTAAGATAACTCTTTTATGTCCAATGTTTTGTTCAAACAACCTTTTACCCCTACTAGAGACATGTATATCATGGAAAGATATTTTGAATCATTGTTCTACATAAACTGCAGCGAGCAGGTTGTTGGTTCAATCCTTGGCTCGGGCAGTGATCTTCCTGTGCAAAATTTGCATTTTTTCCCTGTATTACCGTGGGTTCTCTCTGGATACTCTGGCTTGCTTCCACCAGACATGCATGTTAGGTTGATTTGTCATTCAAAATTGCTTTAAAGCACTGATTGTGTGTGAGACAGATTGTTTGTCTCTCTGTGTTTCCCTACCATGAACCAGCAAGGTGTCTAGGGTCTACCCCACCAAAGACTCCAGCTACTCACAACCCTGAACTGGAATAAGTGGTACAGATAATGGAAGGATGGATGAATACATAAAGGATGCATACTTGGTTCTTCATAATGTATCATATGTTTTAAATGTTATATCATTTTAAATCCAAAGTGTGCTGTCATGGTTGCTTGTAACATTTTACACTCACAGCTTTGAATATGAAGTGTATGGTCTTTACCAAAAAAGACAAACTCATGTTAATGATAACTGCGTCCATTTTGTGCAAATAAATTACAAAGGCACACAGTTTCTGTGAGGCTCACCTCCTCCATTCTTGTAGCAAAGGTAAGGGAACCGCCACACGTTGCCTAGACCAACAGCAAAACCCACACAGGACATGATGAAGTCCATCTGTCTGGTCCAGGTTTGTCTTTCCACGAATGGCCCTGAAACAGCACCATTTCCAGTTGGAACCCCGTCCTGAATCTGCGGTGGGCAAGCTCCTCCGCCTTCACCGCACCCTGGACCTGCAGCAGGTACAGATACCAGGGGACGAGCTGACCCCCCACCCTCCTCCTCGGACAGGATTCCTGCTTCCAACTGGGAGATACTGATATCACCTGGAAAGATGTTGGTGATGGATGAAGTGAGAAAGAAGAGGGAAAGGTGAGGCAAAAAACAAACAAACAAAATAATAAAGAAATAATAAACAAGCTAATACGTCTAAGTGCCAAAAGTATATTCTCCTACATTCCTATCACACACACAGCAGACAAAATCATGGCTCATCATACGTCATCACTCCAGACAGAAAAACCAGAGACTGCACCTCCCATTCCCATGAAAAAATAGCACATAATAATCTGCTGTCAGCTACATCTCACTGTAAACATTCAGATTTTCTTTTTTCATATCAGTGAGAATTACCCACATTGCGTTGGGATATACCATCATCACTGAGCCCTCCCCCGAATTTCATTCTCTGTCTCCGTCTCCCAGACGGAGTGATTTGTGTGCTGCAGCACAAAACGGCAAAGAGCCGCCTCAAGGTATACGAAGACCCTTTCTTACTCGCAAAGCCTTCATTACCTTTATTTCACCAGATCTGTGCAGACGTTAATATAAACGCCATGTCATGTTAGTTCATTAGTTCCATAATATCACTGCCGGCCACTTTAATAAATGCAAAGTGAGGCAGATGAATCCAGATCAGAGCAGTTTGAGGGGGTGTATGAGCAGACAAGGAAAAGAAACTAAGGAATGAATGTAAGCACGTATTTAGCAACTTAATTCAACATACTCGGGTTACAGTATATAAGTGCAAGAAATAGAGGCACGTATGAGATTATCTTATTTCTTATAATCAAAACAGTTTATTAGGTGGGTTAAAAAAGAATGAGACATCTAGTGCTATGAAACAAAAATGGTATGGTATCCTAATATTTACTTTAGATGGTTGTAAAAGTCATCTTATATACGAAAAGGATATACCTTACTAGCGTCAATGAAGATGCTCTGAATAAACTTGCATAATTAATTTGGATAATTACCTTCTGTAGTAGAAATCAACTGCATCTGTTTGACCACCATAGCTTGAGTCCACTGTAATTCTATTACTGTATTTGTGATTGTTTTAATTTATTTATATACAATTTTTTTTATTATATATATATATATATAAATTATTTTTTTATTATATATATATATAATTTTATTATATAAATATATATATATAAT
>JBAMHX010000015.1:10999521-11018327 GCA_037177515.1 Pseudomugil tenellus
TTACACACCTGTTATCAAAATCTGTAGTAGGTCAGTATTAGTTTAGTGTTTTAAAACAACACCTGTCTAAAATACTTTTCATCAAAACAGTTTAATAGCATCAAATATCCCACTCGGAAAAAGCAGGTACACGTCATTCTGAAGTCCTTACTGTCCGCATTAAAGGTTTATGGCAGAAGAGCAAACTTTGCCTCTTAATGCACCCAGAAAAGGCTGAAAACTTGTATCCAACCACATAGATATAATTAGTCTTACAGCTGCACCATGAAAGACCCATTTTGTAGATATCAAAAATGTCTGCTGGACTGCATTTGTTTTAAAAAATGGAAAAATATGTCCATATCATGAATACAGAGATTAAAATGTACTTACCAAATAGGAGAGGTTTTAGGCTGAGTGTCTTCATTTCATGTGTTTTTCCTGGCATGAGGGACACCTTCTGGACATGTCCAACCTACAAGTATAAGGAAAGATTTTCTTAGTGTTTGCTTAAATTGTCCAACTCTGTTGTTTCCCATTTACATGCAGGTTTTGTGTCTCATTGTGTATGAGTTTTCATTTGAATTTATTTGGCATGTCATAGGTTTTTTACACCTCTTTTTCTTGGATATACACCTCTGATATTAAACCAGACTATCTGGGCATCCTCTCTATGATTCCGCTTATTTCTCAGTAATAGTCATCCATGATGCAAACACTAACAGCATACAAGAATTATTTCCATCATAAGTTACATTTAATCATGCTAACTTCACACCCGTGCCCTACCCGTATGCCCTCAATGCGAGGTAGACTGAAACTTTGGATGTGGTCCTCCACATGTAGATCTGCTGATGATGAGGCAGGTTGGGGTAAATGGTTTCTGCTGTCGCTGACTGGTGAAGAGGAGCCCCCGTCTCCACCGCCTAAATCCCCGGGGCCGTTGTTATAGTGCACGTAGAGCAGCAGGGCGATGACATTCAGGATGTACACATGAAAAAACACCATGACCACAACAAAATAAGCCCGAGAGCAGACATTGCTTTTCTGAATGTGCATCCGAGTAGACCGGAAGGGGGCATTGTAAGGTGAAGCTGATGGTTTGTCGCTGCTGTGGAATTCTTCCTCCTCTAAGAAATCTTCCTCAGCGTTTTCCATATTGACATCACACGCGTATAAATCAATGGAAAAGTAAAAGTTGAACAGTTACGTGTGCATAAATCAAGCAGATTAATTTAGACTCGTAGATGATAGCTTGGCGTTAGCAACCCCTTAGCTATTCAGGTAGCTACAAAGCAAACTCCGCCGCTAACCAGGAGCTGACGCCTTTGTGGCTTTTTACCAAAGAAAAAAAGCAGCTTCGTACGACTGTGCTAATGCACATACAGTAGTTTTCCTTCGTGAATGTATTTACCATCATTACGTAAAGCCCCCTAATCTCATGTTAGCTAACTAGTTGATACGCACACTGAACCTGCCCAATAGGAAGATAGACGAGCTAGCGACTCTCTCGCAGAGGCCGCTGTGCTGTTCAGGAGCTGCAGTAAACCGCTAGCGGCCTCTAGCGGTCAGTTTAAGATTACAACGACCTTGTTATGTGCAAACCAGTATGTGTGCAACATGGCAAGAGAAAACCTCCCCATCTTAATTTATTAGTATCTGTTTTTCCTCTAATTCTTTAGCAATGTGTTAGGTTCTTTTTAAAAAAAAGTTTTTCCGGTGGAAATATTGGATGTCAAACAAATGCATTTTTTGAGGTAGGCTATACTTTGGCAATTTTTATAGTGAAAAAATTACTCCTCATTCAATCCCCAATATTTAAATAGGGTGAAATCATTGACTGTAGGGTGAAATCAGTCAAGACATTAACAGCTGATACACTATTCACAAAAAGTTCACTTTACTTTATTCTATTTTGTTTTTATTTTTGAAGCATGTGAACCTCTTCCTTTAGTATATTGTACAACATGCTGTACTCTAACATGGTGATTGTCTGCAGAAAGCAAAAAAATGACATTTTGACATGATGAAACCAAGTTTAACAAGTTATTGAGACGTGGTATATATAATCAGCTCTGTTTTAATATCTTGTTTGAAGAAAATGACTTAGCATTGTATGATTACTTTGGTATCCTTTATTCATGATATACCAGTGTAGCATGGTCACTTTCCATTTTCTGTATTTTAAATTAAAATTTAAATATGTCAGCTTATTGTAAGTAATGTGTATTATTTAAAAATATCTTCAGTCTCAGAAGGATATTATACAAACAAATTCTCACAGATCTTGTCATTGATCAGATCAGCCCCTCATGAAACCCCATCGTTTAGATGCACAATGTTTATGTATGTGCTTGTCATGTTACAAAATTAACACATTAAACATCTTATATTACATATTTAAGCTGTTTTCACCTCCTAATTAACAAAAAAAAAATAAAAAAAACATTTCTAAAAATGAAAATAGGGATCTTCCCTTAAATGTATATATTTCTTAAATGTGCCCATAAAAACTCAGTGTGGCTAATATTCAGTGACTGTTTCAAATGTTTTTTTTTAATTTAATGTCCTTATTATTAATGTTTAGGCTCCCTCTAAGGCCCAAACTTTGTCTACTGACAAAAAGGAGTTTCTCATCCCATTTGGTGTTGCAAAATCAATTTATTTAGTTTTTAATAGACCCACAAGGTCACAGTTTAGTGGCATATTTTTAAGCATACAGCTTAAACAGTCTCCAGGATTTTCTTCATGAATTTGGACTAGTGAAATCAAGCTTCTGCTGTCAATATCAACCACTGGGTGGCGAAAATCAGCAATAAGAGAACTTTCCAACTGTGTCAACTGTGATTTACATTAATGGAAGTATTTAGATGATCCCTATAACCTTCTATTCCCCCTTCAAAAGTAGCCTATACAATTATATTAAAATTATTTCATTAGTATGAAAATGGACAATCTTTCATAGTCTACATTTGTGTTTTGAGTCAAACACACGGTAAAATATCTTCATGAGAATAAGATGCCAACTTTTTTGGTTTCTTTCACTGAAACTTGTCAACTATGGTGTGTGTGTGTGTGCGTTTCATGCTGCTTAATTTACATAATTCTACCAAATTATTCACGGGAATCTTCTCTGGGGTGCTTATTTAAAAGCAATTCATCTTGCTTGGTTAATGGAGGCTAATTTCCCTTGCGATTATATCCCCTTCCCCCCCGAAAAATGTATTCTATCACACCTTACTTTTTACAGAGAGAGAGGGGGTTGCATGGATGTTAAAAGATCTGATACACGCGTCCACACACATCCAAGCGCACGCGCTCACACACACCCCTTGCGGTGTTTTCCGGGATCACGCCACAGCTTCCACTTGGGATCCGCACAACAGCAGCGATATGGCTGCTCATCACCGGACGGGACGGCGCTGGTTATAAGCGAAAGTTGCCACAGAAATGGTTTCTTACAGGTCAGCGATGCGCTTTGTCAGGCCGGGAAACACTGCGACACGTCCTGCGACACTGGAATAAGGATTCTCCCACAGGTATAAGAGGCATTCCGGTGTATTTTACGGCAAAGTTATTGGAGGAACTTGTCGCAGTGGCTTCATCCCAGCGTGCTGGCCGGATTACACCACAAGGGGAACAATAGTCTCCAGCAGCAGGAACACCAGCAGGTCGGTGGTGGCGATGTGTTTTGTTTATGATCGACTTGTTTTTACTCTTCGTTTGGCTGTGACTGCAGTTTTCTCATAACATCCGCTGAAATCGGGGTTGTCCTACCACTTGACATTGCAGGTGTACTTATAGTATAATATATTTTAACATCGCCTTTAAATGATAGGACGCCTTTGGCACTCCATGGGGACATCTGAGTCTAAATGGGAACAGTAAAGTAGACTGAGTCGATACGTGGCGATTTGAATCAAAGTTCACACAGCAATCCCGCTTTTCTCAACGATGTTCGGGTACCAAATGTGCAGATTTACACACACACACACACACTTATTACCACAGAGTTTCTGAACCGGTCAGACGGCTACGCAACTTTTTCTCTCCCCCTTCCTGCTTGTCTTCTTCCCGGATACGTGCGCCAGGAAAGCACGGGGAGAGAGGAGTTAGGCAAAAGCGCAAAAGGCCTGGAAGGTAAAGGAATCCCACTCAGGCCGACCTGGCGTGCGCGCGGCGCCGCGTGTTTGCTTCGCGTCCCGTGGGGATTCATCGTCCGGTTGCTTTTGCGCTTAATGTGCGCGCTGGCTCATGTCTTGTTGGACTACATGGACGTGTTCAGGGCTTGTGCTAAAAATGTGACAGCTAGTCCAGAACTGCAGTGTTCTCGATAAGCTCGTACGCTATCCATATAAAATGTCTATATTTTTATCGCTGCGTGTTGGGAGTATCATTTAACGCTAAATTATTTATACCAATCTCACTTTGGGATGCCAGATTGAAAGTCACGCGCGTCCATCATCTCCTTCGTCCTTGTGATGTATCTACCACGATGGGGATGTCCGACAAGCATTAAAACCAGTAATAACCCTCACTTAGATGGGATGTAATAGTGTCTTGACTGCATTTTCTTTTCTTGTTCTTTAAACCAACAAAATGTCATCACCTTTGCGCTTGTATTTGCACTTTTTGTGCAATTAGAATCCTTATGAATGCAGCTTGAAGTGGGTAGTTTGTATCCACAAATGGTCATCTCAGTGGGTTAAAATTCTGACATTAATATCTTCACCACTGATAATAAAGTGACACTCATGCATGTTTTGTTCTATTTCATTTAGTTAATTGATACAGCAGCTTTAGTTTCCTTTGTTTGGACTAATGAGTTAGCTAAAAAGCTTCAACACTAGTAGGATAAAAAAAATCATCCAAAATTGTGGGAGGAAAAAAGAGAAAATAAGGTGTTATGACCCATAATGCACCACATTGGCTGTTAAACATGGTGGAGCAGTGCTATGGCATAGAAATGTAGCTGCTGATGCCACTGGGTTACTGTTTTTTAATCCGGTTGATAGATGAACTCTGAAGTGTGTGAAGCTATGTTTTATGCTCAGAATCATATTATTACTATCAAGCCACCATTAAAGAGCTTCAGTGGAAATGGATGAAGTATGAAGTGAATGTGGAACGTGTGTTGTTTCACTGAACACTTTTTGAAAGCATCTCTTACATCTTCCATAAAAGCCACGTTTAACTGTTCAGACTAATACTGTCAGACTGATTTTAGCCAAAAGGCTTCCAAAATGAAGATGATGATCATTTTGTATGATCCACACGAGGTGGAAGTAACCATAGTGTTGGAGAAAGTTGTCTTTGCTCTGCATGTGGCAGAAACTGGCAATTTGATTGTAGCCTCCACCCATAAGTGGCCACTGTCGGTTTGCCACCGTTCATCTGTTTATTTTTTTTATTATTGACTACGCGATGACAACAGGATGGGTTCTTAAGATTTTTTTCTGAGGTTCTTTGTCTACTTTTGATTTCTTTACACTTATGAGTGTTCCAGATATCCATCTGGACAAACAATTCTTTATTACTGCAAGATAGGGTCATTTTCAGTATATATGCATATAACTCAATAATAAATGGTCAGGTACTGGGTCCAAAAAATGCAGGAGAACCTCCCAATAGGTTTTACAAGATATCAAAGATTGATCTGGATCCCAGTAAAATTCTGGACACTACAATCCAGAACAGGAAAAAACAGGGAATCTTTGGATTTTTTTTTTTTTTTTTATCACAGCAAGAGAGCAAATATAGCCAAGGGACAGTATATTCATTCTCAGGAATTGATGAGTGTATAAATATAATCTAATGTTGGACTGTAAATATTTGGTGGAAATCCCAGTATAGGTGGAAATCAGCTGTTTGGTGAAGTCTGCGCTCTCTGCGCTTTCCAGTGAGCTTACTCTTTTGCTGTATGTCATCTGTTGGGACTACAGCCGTTCCGCTTACTTATTTATCCCAACTCTTTAAGATGTAGGTTAAGTGATGGAAGAGGAGCGGAGTAGTAGTAGGTTTATAAGAACAATGGGTTATTGTTTAGATTATCTGGTTATGTGCACATTTGTGTGTGGGATTCTGTAGTTGGGCAGATTTGTGCATTACTCATTCATCCTCAGGCCGCTTTGCAAAAAGCAGAGTTTGGAGCACCACTGAGTGCCCGTTCCACTCTGCCACATTGCATGTGTGTGCAAGCATGCGTATGATTCATGTGTCAGTGAGTTGCAGATGAATTCTTATTTGTAATGAAAAGGAAAGAGTGAGAGGTGAAAGATGTAAGACTGAAACAAAACTCAACCTTGGACGCTTAATTTGTTGAAATCTATTAGTACGCCTGCAATGTGACTATCTTTTAGAGCTAGTGTGTATAGCACACACACACATACCTAAGGTTCATTCATTCTTTTGCTTCCTAAAAAAGTTATAATTGGTGCAGGCATCCCAGAGGCTGCTTGGCAGAGCATGTGTGATGCAGTTTAAGTGGGGTCCTCAGAATTGGAAGAATGGGAGTTTGGAAAGTTGACACAAGCCTTTTTGAGTGTCTGCATGAGGGGCAAGTTTTGATAAGTGGAAATTGGGAATTCTCAGCTATCGCTGTCACTATTTCTTCTCATTGCATAAGCAAAATCTGCAGTTCCAGCCTAGGCCTGTAACCTAGCAACCCAAATAGTGTGTTTCTTGAATAAATCGGACTGCAATCTTCCTCTGCCCTTCTCTGGGGTGTGTCCGTTCTCACCACCAAGCAACCACATCCATGCCGCCACTGCAAACATACAAATGAAAACATATCTTAGGATGTTAACAGACACAGACGAATGACTTGGTCCAAAAACAAAGGCGGTTTTATTCCTTTATGCCTATGTGCCACTTACTTTATTGACCTTTGCTCCCATGTGTTTTTTATCACACAGCCTATCATATAATTCTTGCAAATCGGCGTGTTGTTTTGCTTTCAGTTGCAGGTAAACCAACACATCGTTATAACATCTTGGGAAATGAGTGCATCCTCCGTCATCTGTTGTGCTTCTTTGTTTAGTGGGAACTATGTATTATAGTCATTTGTGATTTGCCAGGTGTCTGGTAAGTGTGGCTTGCACATGTTGAGCCACATCTCTCGTCCCACTCACTGCTGTGTCTCTGCCAAGTTCTTATCACTTCCAACGTCCATCTGCACCAGACGAGACTCACTATGCGGTTCACATTCATTGTGCTTCATTCTTCCTGGAACTTGTATAAGATGCCCAACATAGAAGCACTACTAGCCTCTGAAATTACTTTTAAGTGTGAAAGTGTCCCATTGAACTCTTCATTTAGCTCTTAGAGAAAACATAGTAACTTTGCTACTAAGAATAAAAAGTTTGTTGGTATTTGTAATATAAAAAAATGGAAAATAAATTAGTTGTAGAATTATTCCTCATAAAGTAAATGTAATTTTCCTGTTATAGCAGCGAGATAGACTGTCATGACATGAAATTTAAATTAATATATATATATAAAATGTGTGTGAGTGTTTAAATGAACAATTCTGTCATTCCCTGAAATGTTTTCCTCTGTTTATCACCAGGAGATGAAATTTATATTACTGCTGATAGTTCAACTCAGATATGACGAAGACTGTGAAATTAGCGATTATTGTGGGGCTTAGTGTGTGTGTGCGTGCCTGGATATGAGCTCATATGTGAGTTTATGATAATGCTGCTGGATTAGAAGCTGGGAATCATATACTAGCTGTTTTCCATAATCTGACTAATTTATTGTGGAAAATTTGCGGGTGATAGCTTCCAGTTTGCATGAGGAGAACCAGGTCTCTAGAAATCCGCCCTAATGAACGCTGGGGAGAAAAATTCAAATGAAGAAGGGAAGGGACGTTTGTTTCATGATAGTGCACGGAAGGGATAATATGAAGTAAAGGAGTGTTGCTCTCCCTTTCTCGTTGAAAAACTCCCATAAGCTGGCAGAAGCAATGTTGTGAGGACTGGATGTTTCCATCCACTGGTGGAGAAAAGCTGGTTGTCCTCAGCGAGCATGTTTGAATTTCTTCGGGTGTCTCTAATAGGCCTGAAAAACTGAGAGCCCAAAGGATGAATGGCTTTTGTTGAAACCTCCAAGGAAGGAAACAAAGAGAAGGGCAACCGATGCAAAGTGGATTTGTGCAAATTTTGATGTGTGCTTGTGCGTGTCAGCTTCTAGCGTCCATATGTGTTAGCTAGGAGTAGCGGGAAGAGGACGAAAGACAGAAATACTCCTTGCCATAGTTGCGTCTTCCTTCAGGCTTTAAAGTGGAGTGTAATTGAATATGACTAAAGTGACTGTTGCACATGAAATACACGCATACAAAGACACATACTGTATATCCGTAAAAAAGCAGATATTAAATGACTGCTGCAGGGCACAACTTTGAAAGCTCAGCCATGCTAAGTACAAGTGCATATCACATATTTAGGATACCACTGAATCTATAGAACAGTTGTTCTGTTTATCTTAAGGATGAGATTCTTTGATACCCAGCAGCTATAAGAAGGGTATTATTATTTATTTTTTTGCAGTGAGCTTCAGCTTTAAACGATCCGTTGAGGACCTACAGCCAAATAAAGTGTTTAACACAATCTTTTGGTTATAATTACGTTGGAATATCACACAGATTCAGTATGATTAGTTGATGAGACAATCAGCATCAGTGTGTCAATCACAACTCATCTAGGAAAGCTGAATTCTCTGAGGAGCTGCACAGTCAGCCATTTTTGTACATTTTTGTTTGTTGTTCCCATTCCCTCTCGTTCTCTCTGCCTCTGTGGGTTTGTCTGTCTCACATTCTTTGTCATTTCATTCTGCAGTGTTTGCACTTGGTATACATAACAATGAGAACACACGCTGCGTGAGCAAACACAATCATCGGGAACCCAAAGAACTTTAGAAAATGCGCAGGGGCTGCACTGCAGCAGTTACACTGAGCAACAAACAGACTAACAAGGTGGTGTGGATCTGGCTGTTGATGGTTATAATAAAAGGTGTTTATTGGGCTTTTAATGCTAATAATAATGTTGTTGTTGGTGTTCTCATGTCCCCCCTTTCCCTTTCTCTACTTAGGCCTGTGGGCCCAGATGGTGTAGTTGAGAAAATGGACAGAATGAAGATAATTAAACGGAGGCTGTCCATGTCTCTACGCAGCGCTCGGCCCGTCGATGACTCTCTGTCCGAACTAGCAGAACAGATGGCTTTGGATGAGCCATCCACAGCCAGAGACAACGGTGAGACATTTGCACTCACACACGCATACACAAGTACTTTAGCACTTAGCAACATTAGCCATGCAGTATGTGTGAAGGGACCCGTTTTACAGCTTACAAAAGGACTCAATATTTTTACATACTCTGACGACTTGATGTGAACTTAACAGAAAGTATAAAATTAAAAATGAGATATTTTATCAGGTGATGCTACAAAATCATTTCAGGTATCTAAAGTCCAGATTATCAAGAAAAATACTTGTAAAACCCATCAAAAAGCAACTTATAAACATTTACCCAAACTATTTGGTGTTCCTTTCTATTTTTCTTTCCCACATTTACCTTACTGAGAGAGTCATCACATGAAACAGGATGACGTCTTCAACAAGATAATTCATAATGGACATTTATAAGAAGAGTAAACTTAAAGACTTGCCTGTAGTTTAAAACTTATCAAACAACTTTAATAATGTATGGAACCAGACCTTAAAAGACAATGTAGTTACTGAAAAAGTAACTATTCACTGTTACTAGTTACCTAATTCAAAAATACAAAAATGAGCAAAGAGCTGGAGCTGAGAGGTGATTTATGTCAATCATACTCCAAGCTTCCTGTAGCTAAGAGCTAACTGAGCTAACTTGGCTCTAATGGTAGCTAACCAGCTAACAGACGTAGGTGGGTTGTTAGCCCGCTAAAACAGCGCTTGTACTACAATCTTCTTTTTCTGCCTTCGGATATTGGATACCTGTCACTCAAAAGGATATGCACCATAATAATGCAGAATTGCAAGATTAAGTAACCTCTAAAGGGATGAGCTATTAAAGAAATTCACCCCCTCACAGTCATGAAGGTAATTTTTTTTTTTTTTTTTTAAGCAAGCTGTAAGCATATGTATTTCTGTTGTGAAGTTGTATTTTATTTTTACATGGGAGTCTACAGTGATTTGCTCTGTTTTGGAGCCAACCCCTGGTGACTCCAAATGTACAATAAGATAACACTAACAGAGTTACTTTATTTAAAAGTTAAGAAATGACAGTATTAGTTACCGACATAATTAACGGCACATCTAGTTATACTTTACTACCCAACACTGTTAAAATAGCATCACAGACCAAGAATAACACAATATTTAAAAATAGTTATATCTTGAATTTTCAGCCCATAAAGGTTATGACAAGGGCAGTTGACGATGACTTTGAATCTCACAATCTACTGCATGAATTTAATGATATATGAGGGTAAGAGAAGCTCAGAAGAAGCATGTGATGCTATTATGATAAAATGTAATTATGTCACCTTCATAAGTATCTTGGGAGTCACCCTGTGATTAGTTATAGTTACTGTATTCCCATCTACGAACAGTTATTAAAGAACACTTGGTTGTATTCTTGGCTGGTTTGAGACACAGCAACTTTATGTGGACACTTCTGCTAAAAGATGCCTGTATTGATATATTTTCTTTCTATGTTTATAAAAATCGTGGTGCATTTAATTAAGGATTGAAACCTAGAGGATGTTCAAAACGGGCCAAATTATGGAAGCAGATTTGTGTACTGCTCCCTCTCTCTGGTCATTCTTCATTTGTAGAGATATTGTATTTATCAATGCAAGAAATACTGAAAATTTTTTCATTCTATTCTGTCTTTCCAATAATGTGCATGTCTGATTTCATTACATGAGGCATGCAGATGTGCAAATACAAAACTGATACATAAAAAAATCACCTGATCTTTTGAATGCACTGCAACCATCCTACCAGTCACCGTGTTCACTTCATCATCAGTTTCACCACAATTAACATCAGCTTTTACCTTCCTTAGCTAATTCATCCCTAAGACGGAGAAGCAGAATAAACTGGCAATGCACGTGAATTCCTACCAGTTTGTTCTGTACAATTAAATTGCTCCTACTCTTGTTGGAAGGCTCCTAACTGGGTGAAATGACTCAAATGTATTTAAGTGGCAGCCCTGATAAGAGCTGACCAAGTTCTCTACATGCTAAGTAGATGTTCAATGCTTATTTTAGTAACTCATTTAGCATTGGAACCAACAGAGCGTGCTTGACAGAAGGACAGGAGATAATTCCATCTATTGATTCCAAGCAGCTTTCACATGAAATGCAACTTTTTTTCTTTGCACTAACTATATCTTTCACACTTGTGATTTTTTTCTCTTTACTCTTATAAATAACCTACGTTGTTGCTGTAGTTATATTTTATGCTTTATCTTATCATACTAATAAAATGTAATGTAGCCTCAGTGAAACAATGTGACGAAAATAGATTAGCCAAATTACTTATTAGGCTTTTTGTGAAACATCTGTAGTCTCACTCCTGCAGATCCACATCCCAGCTTAGTTTCAGTGTAACTGGATTCTCATTGCAACACTGTTGTATTTCCTTATTTTTTTAAATAATTAAAAAAACAGAACTTTTTCCAACAACATAAAGTAAAAAATCTCATCAAAGAAAGAGGAAGTTTCTTTTCCCTCAATTTACTCGTAGTTCATTGGGTTGTTTACCGAGCAAAGCAGATAAGTCTAAGAGATTCAGGACGACGTATACTGGCCATCCTGCAACCTTGAATTGGATTAAGCTGTATAGAAAATGAATGAATGTACTTTCCATCTTCCAGCAGTGCACACCCAACCTTGGAGAAACATGTGAAATCATTTTTCTTGTCATCTTTTTTTGGCTCTAAGCAGGAATCAGACCAGAAGTAATGATGGCTGAACTTTTCTTACACGCTTGCTTTGTCTCAGAAAAAAGAAAACACATTTTTCTTGCATTATACCATTTTGTTTGGATATGAGAAGTGATGCTATTTGCTCCTTGTTGCTTTTCCAGCATCCATACCCCTACCTGATTAATTTTTCTCAATTTCCAATTATTTCTATTTTTACGTCCCATTTAATAGTTCGAGCTGTGTCAGGTTATTTCCGGAGCACAGGCAGGGAGTGAAAGGAAGTTGGATGGAGGAAGTGATGTAGCGGCTAAAGACAAGGACATTAAACTTTAACAACCCCTCTTACCGTCTTCATTTGCCTTATTGCTTCGCTGTCTCATCTGCTTACTTGCATGCACATTTACTTAATACAATCAGACTTTCTTGCTCAAAATGATTTGTACATTTTTTAGTGTTAATGAGTCACTACATCTGAATTCTTCTCTGGGCTTCCAGTAAATTCATAGGGGGTTAAAGCTGGTTTCAACTGAAAGCAAGACTAGAAGGGAATCATGTGAGGAATTTATAGGAACACTAAACCCTAATCCTCTATGACTACAGTGGAATTTCAAGTGCAATGTGGAGTAAATGGGGGATTATTTGAAAGATAGAAGTGTGGTTTTGAGCTTTTACATTCTACAAAAACTGATTATTTGTGTTAATGAATTGGAAGAGTAGGTGATGATGCTTGCAGGAATACAACATTCAACATTTCAACACATTTGTAAAGATTTTAGTTGTGTCATCCGGATATATAAAACTAATGGAGCAGGTGATTATCTACGTCATTCATTGGTGGGTACAATCAGCTGAATATCTTTGGCACCTGATCATGCCCTGTGGCCTGTTTTCGTCAGTGTGGGCTGTTTCTGTGTGCATGCCTGTCATTCTTATGTTCTTCACCAACACACTATCATTTATGACTCAACATATGCAGTATTCTTCACTGTGCCTGGCTCATACCTCTTATTTGTTCAATTTTCACTCCCATCGATGTGCCACAGCTGTTTCTTCTACTAGCATGAATACATCTGTGCACCTTATATTATTACTACTGTATATTGTACTGTTCCTGCATCTTCTGCTACCTTTCTGTGTCTGGTCCTTGTGTGACTTTGTGTCATCTTTTTCCTCTTTCTCTTTTTCTCCTCTTGTCATCTGTCACATTTACCCCTGTCCCTTATCTTCTGCTCCTTTGTAATACCTAATCCCTCTTTTTCCTGCCCCTGTCCTTGTTACCTGTACTATTTTCTATCCTTTTTATTCTTTCCTTTTTTCTTTCCATTAATTTGCTCCTCATCTGAGTTCTTCCTTCTGTTTGCCTTCTTGGGCATTGTTTTCTCTTGTTGCCCTCTTTTTCTTCCTTTTCCTGGCTATCTGTGTAAATTGTGTATCTTAGTGCCCATGGTGGTGTGCTCTGCGCACCCTCCTGCCTCCCATAGTGCTCCCTCCTTCCTGCGTCAATATGCTGGTCATCTTGGCCGCACCGCCCTGCGCAGAGAGCTGGGTGGGGGGCTGGAAAGAGACAGAGCCTTCTTGAGCCTCCACAGGACTGGATCTCTGGGTATATAAACACACACACACACACATGCAAATACTCATCTCTAAGCAAGGATAGACACAGGGATGCCCATTACCACAAAATGACACATCAAGAAACTGAATATTTAATTTCATATTAATGTGTGCCATGATGGTCCCACTTGACTTTTTTGTATTGCTTATTATTGGTAAAAACTTCCTGCACTTAAAATCTTAGTTACAGTCATGTGCTCAGTCATGTATTTCTATAGGCTTGTGCTGCCACTTGAGAGCTTTAACTTTAACTTGAGAGCACAACTTTCCACTTCATGGAATACTTGGAAGGGATTCGCAGCTGATACAGCTCAGCAAAGCATAATGTCATCTCACTCACTGAATAAGAGCTGGGACAGCTTAAAGTCTTTCATGTGAATCAGCCCACTGAGCAATCCCAAAACGCTCGCATAGGAATGAAAAGGATTCTGTCTGGCAACTTGTAGAAACAGAGCTCTTCACATGTAGCGTCATTCTTTTATGACAGCCCATTTTCTGTTTTTCTGTATTCAGAGATAAAGGCATTTTTTAAATTATATTTGGGAGCCAATCAGAACTTTAGATGCAGAGTAAGGACCAATCAGATCAGGTCTTTTTCTCTTATTGCTGTATTAATTAGAAAGAATCAGAAAATATACAAACCTGCGGAAACTACAAATGTTGCACTAAATGTTTATAAAGCCTTTGGAATTTCCTTAAGATAGTCTTTATGTTATCAGCTTAGATGGAGAACATCTTATATTTAATTTAGTGGTCATGCTAGAACTCAAAGACAAGTTTTCTTGGTTGCTAAAACTAATGTTACTATAGCTGTGCTTGCTTAGGTCATTTATTAAAGATATGAACTCAAAACACTTTTTTCTGCCACCATTATAAGCTTAACCTAATGGTTTTAGGAATAATGTGCTTACTAAATAACCTCTGCTGTAGTTAGTAAAATTTAAATAGATACTTAAGAAAAGATTATCTTAAAAGCTTCTTGAAAGCATTCTGTGTTGACAAAGCTTTAAATGGTAAATAAAACCTTTATAAAGCCTAAACTAAACTTCAGGGTTACATGATTGTACCTGGTTGAATGGTTCAAAACCATTTTTTATATAGTTGCTCGGTATTTCTTACCTTGAGCTTACTGATAAGTACCTGACTCATAGAAAAAGGAAATCAATCAGCTTCCGTCATTTAGGTGTCACAGTTCTGTTATTCACTATCATTACCTCCACCAAGGAGGTTATGTTATTGCTGGCATTAGTCTGTATGTCTGTCTGTGTACAACATAACTAAAAAACCTATGGACGAATTCTCATGAAATATATATGCAAACGGGAAGTGACTGAATTTTGGAGGTAATCTGGATCACCATCTGGATCCAGGAGTGTTTTGATGGATTCTTTAACATTGCAAGATAGCCACTCATGTTATTGCAGCTGATGCCTCATACTCCTACTCCTCCTGTGTGACTGAGTCAAAATATGAGGGGGACCTGTGAGCATGGTGGCAATTTGCTCTCTGATTACTTTTCTGGTTCACAGATGTGGTCATTGTCACTGTCACCATTCTCCCACTTTCTGTTTGTCTCACTTATATAAAACATGTAATTTTCTACACTTAGAATCATTTAATATTCAGTTGTGTATGTATGTACATGTGTGTATGCGCATGCATTTTAATGAACTATTGAGGCTGACTTCCATGTGCATACTTTTGGTGGGCTCTGCACAATACTGCCACCTAGAGGTGGAAAATTTACACTAATGTTAGGCTTTCTTACCAAAAAGAATGTTTTTTATTTGTACACATAAAAGGTTTTTCACAGTCTAAAACCATATTTATGGACGCAACTTAACTACCCAGTCAACATTTGCTACAAATGAGGATAAAACTCTGATGACCTTAATCCACCATACATAAACACACACACATGCACACACTCCCACTTGCATGGTCATACAATCACTTTTTCCTTCTGCCGGCATTATGTAATGTTGTCTGTGGCTATATAGATCCCAATAATCTCATTTCCCAGTGTTGCAGGATGGGTTATATCAGGAGCAGTAGGGCAGGGTGTACTGTGGGGAAAGGAAAGGTGATGATGATGCTGGAGATGGGCTTAGGATGAAATAGAGCTTATAAAACAGCAAAATATTTATTTACATGGCATGGGTGAAAGTAGAGAAGATGTGAAAAGTATGGACAGAGGAGGGGAGTGACTGATGGAGTGAACCTCCTGGAGAGTGTTCCACAGTCACATTGACTTTCTGCTTTGCATCCCTGAGTGGATTGCAGATGGACCATACTGAGAGTCCTTGCAACTGTTGAAAGTTTATCACCAGCTTAGCACTCATTGGATCCTGCAAGCAGGAAATATTATGTAGAACGTTTGGATAAATCCTGAATGATCCCCATGGAGAAATAGAGTATTGTGTAAATGCTGTCCGTACTGGTCCTGATATGATTCTTGAGTTCTGATCCACATAGCGAAAACAATAAACCTCTGGTACTTAAGAAATCCAAGCAGAAACTCACTTTTGAAGGTTTGTATTGATATTTGAGGTAAGAAAATATTTTGAATGTTTGCAGGCTAGTCTAGTGGCTAGTCTTATAGTCAGTGGGCAATATACCGATATGTGAATGAATCAAGCTTAAGCAAACACGTGGTCAGTAATCCAAATCATCCTCAAGCCCCGAAATGGCCATAACTTGTCTCAAAACCTAAAATATATGCTCCTCTATTATTAAAGTCTGGAATAAAGGTAGTTTGAAATGTTAAGAGGAATGTTGTATGTGTGTTTCCTACTGGTTGGTCTCGCTGACTCACTATGCCACTCAGCAGTCGGTGCACGTTGCACCCTTTAATAGAGTGAAATGATGCAATCTCTCTTTCCTGCTGCCCTAAGGAGATTACCCACCCTTTTTGTCTCTTACTTTCTCCCTCTGTGTTTTCCTACCTTGCTCTATTTATCTATATTTGAGTCTCACTTTTAAACAATTTGAATGTGTGTTAATAGGCTGGGACTCTTATGTTAGGGGAGGTTTGTGTTTCATCTGTTGCTAACCGGGCTAACACCCACAACTACCACACTGTACTCACACAGATGAGCACTTCATGTAACTTTTTTGCTTCACACCACAACCTCGCCTCTCCCTTCTGTGTGTTGGTGCCAATCTGCATTTACACTGTGGAGAATTAGGTGAAAAAATAACTAAAAAAAATAGCTAAAAACTGCAGTATCTTCCAAAACTCCACCCAAGCTGCTATTTTTGATACTGCCACAGATGTCTCATCTAGTCATTTCTTTTCTCCTTTCTACATAAATCAAAATACTAAATTTAACCCCCAGATAAAACCAGTATAGGGCGAAGATAAAGATGGTAAGCTCTTCTGTCTTTCTATACTGAACACCATGAGAGATCTTGTCTGTGCCAGGGATTTAATGCAATGCATTAACATCGCTTTAATAGCTGCAGCCCATTCCCTCACCCCATCCACTCTGCCATTTGCTAGCTCACGGATGGGATTTAATAAGAACAATGGAATGGACTCCTTTTGTATGGTTGGTCCTGAAAGCTATTTATGTATGTCTGGGTGGCTTGCTGTTTCTCAAGCATGTGCTTGAAGCTTAAGCAAGATGTAACAAACATGCTGGCAATTTCTAGAACTTGACTAAAGGTAGGATTGTGGTGATGTTGAGGATTGGCATAAATAGATACAGTAGGCATTCCGGTTCTCCTAATTAAATAATATGATTCCTCAGATGTAGATAAAAAGCTTCAGGGGTGCTGTAGTCTAAATCCCCACCTACAGTCATGTGACTATATGTTTCTCTTTGTATGTGTTTTCCTCAGGGATGGTAAATATTCAGATTTTTATTGTGTCATTAGTGTATGGTAAGGTTGTGGGTGGAATTTTCTTTTTTTTTCTAAATGTGAGAACACTGTCTCCACGAATAGAAACTTGGATTCTGTCACACAGATTAGATAATTAAAACGTTTAAGAAAAAGATGACCATTAACGTGGCAGTGAACGAGACTTTGAGGCAAGCCAAAAGCTGTGTGGAATGGCTGCGAAGCAAAAAGGAAATTCTTTGATGTATAGAGTTGCGCCTGTGAATATAAAGTGACAGGGAGACAGTGATGAGGAAAGGACTGAGTGCTGGGGTTTTGTCCTTGATGTTTTAGCAGCATGAAGCTCAAGGATTCATCTTTCTATATAAACCGGTGTTTGGCTGTGCATAGTGAATGACTAGCGCTGAGATAAAAGGGAAAGTAGAAGAAGTGGGTTAAGATTAGAAAAAGCTGTTTTCCTAAATTTATAACATGTAGGTTTTTAATTAAAGTGGACAATACAAGTCCTGTCACTTTCCTTTTAGTATACTTTTAACATGCAGCCACCGTAAAGAAGCGCTCATAATTTAGTAAATATATAATATTCCTAGTAAATTAGGATTAGGATGTTTTTACAAGCAGACTTAAAGTTAAGTCCATCATTATTGACAAGTAGGGTGTGTGAGCCTTTCTACAGAAGTGTATTTTGTTAATATTCACAAGACATCCTGCTGTTTGACATCATGACGGATGTAGAGTTTTACAACATTTGTGGATCAACTCTTTAATGTGTTAATCAGTGACATTATTATAAGAAAAAAACACCGCCATTAATGACTTAATCATGTTGACATTTTGGATGTCCTTTATTTGTTACAGCAGTGGCAAAGACCACTGTTCCATAAAACATGGAAGGAAATATGCACAACAAATGTGCATAATAAGAGCAAAGAACACTAGTGGCAGCACATTTTTCCCAAAATACACAACAATTTTCAGCTGTAGAAAAACCCCAAAACCCTTTTGCAGTATAATCATACCAGCATGGTGAGTGTGTTGCTGTGGGCATGTGCGCCACAAAGTCTGAAAGGTACACTTACTTACCGAGTCACCAGCATTTGAATGAATGGATGAGGAAGTGAACTCATTGATGGTCATATTTATGTGGGACATTGTAGGAAGCCTGTCTCAGATGGAATTATGGTTGGACTGCATGGATGTCATACCTGTATTTGCATGGAATAAATGTGCTACAGCCGACAGAGGTTTTCTCACTTTTTTTTTTTCTGGAAAGCACATTTTTGTTGATAACCCAGAGTTTAAACCGTGTTTCACTTTAGTCACTGTTTTGCCAATTAGTTCTTTTTCCAGTGTGTATCCACAGACAGACACACCAGTGAAAAGTTATTGATAATAGATATATTTTAATGTGTCACACTGTCTTCTTATTTGTGTGTGTGTGTGTGTGTTTATATA
>JBAMHX010000015.1:11022826-11035703 GCA_037177515.1 Pseudomugil tenellus
TGTTACCAGCTTAGAGACTTCATCCTCATTTAGAGGACGGAAGGAGCAGAGTTTGATATCACTAGTTGGATGCAACGCGTTGAGTTGGTCGGGTTCAGAGAATTTGTTGCTAATTCTCTGAACCCGACCAACTCAACCTCGACTTAAAAGAAAAAGACATGTAATAAAAATATGTTTGATAATATTAAAACAACCTAAATACAGCTTAAAGTCTAAGTAGTCTCTTTTACAGAGACTGAATGAAGGCCTCTTTATAGAAGCTATTTAACTCATTTCCATACATGAACTCTTTGTTCCATAGTTTCTTCCTTTAACCCAAACTATTAATGAAGGAATTACATGCAAAACAAATGAAGCTGCAGCTGACACACACCATTCTGTAAGAAATAGCTTTACCCATCATCTGGCCCACAGTTGTTACATTTCACAACTCAGGTGTCAGTCACTTGAGGGGACTTGTTTTACTTTCTGCCTAATCGCCTTCACTCGCCAAAACCATCCACTCTGCAGTCTCCTAATCTTCCCTCTATCTGTCTCTCATGCTCATGGTGGCTGTTTAAAATGTAAACACCACAGTAGATGATGGTATATTCAGCTTTAACTTCTGCCAGAGCAATTTGCCAAAATACAAAAGCTTTGCAATCAAGCACAAGGTGGACGGGCACCCACACACACACACACACACACACGTCCAAACACATGAGAATACTGTGTTGAATATGAGCCGGACGCCAAAGACCATTCCACCCTTCCCCCTGAGTTACTCACACACACAAACACACACAGTACTGAAAGAGGCAGCCCCACACCATGACTCATTAATCAGATGGATTCTGGGTCAGATGAAGGTGTGTGTATGTGTGTGTGTGTGTGTGTGTGGGGGGGGGGGGGTTGTTTGGCAGGCAGGATCGGGAAAGCTCTCATTGCAGTTATATTGATCTCTAACCTCCTCATCTTACCAGAGGCATTTTATACACAGTTGGTTGACTCCCATAACATGGCTGGTGGCACAATCTATCATGTGAGGATTGAGATTCTACTTTGGCTTTCACAGAAGACTGAATAACGTCTAAGAAAGACAAAATATTGTCTTCTTATCCCCCTCGTAGAGTGAATAACAGACATGGTGAACATCTCGTGAAGGGAAAAAACATCAAGAAAGCTCATTTTCTCACCACTACAATGCTACGGGGTGTAATTCCTGTGTGTTTTGTGTGTTACAGGTGTTGTTCATGAAAATGTTAAGATGGGTTCAGACGGGGAAAGTGATCAAGCCTCTGGGACGTCGTCTGATGAGGTCCAGAGTCCAGTTAGAGTCCGCATGAGGAACAATCACCATCGGCGCATCTCGAATGAGGTACTGGGAGTAGGGACCTGTCACAAACACGGCTTTCATACTAAGCGCTCTGCTCATTAGGATCTGTTGTGATGCAAGCACACCTGGACACATTACTCACCTGGATTTGGCCGTGATAGCAAAGACTGCTGGAAAACATTCAAGTCATTGCCATCCTGCTGCAAAATATAAATAAACTTTGAAGAGACAAGTAGAAAGTCCATCAGATACCAGTGTTTGACCTAAAAATGAGACAAGCTTATATATCAAGGTAAACTTGTTACTGATTATAGATATCCAGCAACAAACCCAGAGCACTGAGATGCCAGGAACAATAATGTGACACAGTTTAGTGCCTTCATCCTCCTTATTTATACTATTGCATTTGCTATTGGCCACTAATATTTCCATGCCAGAAGACACCTTATGTACCACATAAACGGATTTGACAAAATGGCAGTATTTGCTGCACAGGGACACACTGTTATTAGTGTGTATTTAAGATGACAAGTAAGTAACAAAACATTACAGAAAAGAAATGTCAAATTAAACCAAAGGCAAAGCAGAAACACACACCAGTGCAATTACTAAATGCCCAGTTCTTTATGTAGCTTCAGAATCACAAAATGACAAAACAAAAGAGGACGGATGGGTTTCTTTTTTCACTGTTTTTTTTTCTTGTGATTGCAACTGAAAACAGAAGTTTCTGATTGTAGCCCCTTGCATTTCCTTTCTACACGTGTAGGATGCTGCAGAAATGAAGGATGCAAGAAATTTTACAATCTGAGAGGGGAAAAAAGTTTTGGAAGAAAAAATATATATTTCATTAGATTATTTTCACTGATAGCAAAAAATAATATTTGTGAGTAAAAAAAGTTTTGAGATAAAATATTCTGTCATATGAAAATATTTAATTATATATATTTTTTAAAAAGAATCGCAAAAAACATTTTTTACTCTCAATTATTTATTTTCTTTCCTTTCAAAGTGAACATTTTTAATTTAAATACAATTTATTTTCTTTCCAAACTTATTTGCTCTCGAAATAAAAACTGTGCATAAGAACCATGCTTCATGCTGCTATTTGTCATTCTGAGCCAGACTGGATGGCGATGATGTTCTGCCTTCATCATTCCTTCAGCCTGTTAAAACCATGTCGCTCAGCTTCAGACCTGCAAGACTGTAAATGTCTCTCTCGCCACAAAACTGATGTAACACATAAATACAGATACCAGTAGTTTAGGATACTCTTTGCAGGATCAAATCAATCACAGCGGCAACTTTGGAACCAAGTGGCGGAGAGTCAGTTTGCCTTCTACCACAGGAATCTTTCTCCTTTCTCACAGCGACAGAGAGGAGGAAGATTCCTGCATTGATCCCGATGCAGGAGTCTTCCTCCTCTCTGTCGCTGTGAGAAAGGAGGAAGACTCCTGTCGAAGATATGCAGTCCCTCTCAGATTGTATATTTTCTTGCATTAAATAAAAACACAAACTTAGCTCGATACTTATCAGCTCACCATTTTGTTTACAGACTCGCTGTCCTTGAGCAACTCAGCATGCAGGTCTCAGCTTTAAATGCACATCAGCTACAGATGTGGACTGTGTTGGTGCAGCCTATAGTGATCCAGGTGTTAAAACAACCAATAGCTTAGTTGTTACCACTGATGGCATCATTGTTTACCATTAAAGATGCAGACAGCTTGGAGATATGGAGACTTTAAAGACTAAAGAGATTTATTTTAGATTTAGTCATAAACTCTTGACACTTTACATCAGTTGAATATTTGTTATATTCACTCACTGACTAACAAGATGACAGTTTATATTGTAATATGAGAAAATTTGAAAAATTATTCACACAAAGATAAAAGATTCAGGTTTTGATGTTGGTGAAAGAGGCATTATGCAAACAGACTTGTGTAGCATGGTTAACATTCCTACCTGTTTGTGCAAGTGGACAGCTGTGGTGTGTTGCAGTGTCATTTGTTTTGTTGAAAATCCTCCCTGAGAATGTGCTCACGTCTCGGCCCAACTGCTCGTGTCTTTTCTGCAGAGTGATGAGCGCAGCAGTATTACTGAAAATGCCTCTAGATGCACAGCCTCTGTCTGCTGTGAGCAGTGGAAGGGACTAATTTAGAGCATGTTTACCACTGAGGGAGAAAAGGAAAGGGACGGAGGGACAGTGTGGGAGAGCAACATGCTGGTGTGACAGAGTAATTATGGATGTGGGAATAAGACTTGGTTTGACAAAGACTAAAAAGGTGTGGAGGTGTTAAAAAAGGGATGAAGGAGAGATGAAGGACGACATGATGGTAGAAATAAAGATGAAAGCAATGTTTTCTTTCATACGGCCCCCCTCAGTTCACCCCTTCCCCCCATCTGCCGTTTTCCCCTCAGGAATCTGTCCATTCCTCTCTCCTCTACCCCCCTTCCTCCCTCTTCTCTGCTATTCTCCTCCTCTTTTTGAGCATGTGGATGGCACTCTACCACAGTGCCATCTCTCTCTCTCTCTCTCTCTCTCTCTCTTTATCTCTCCATCAGTGCGTGTGTGTGCAGTCATGTATCAGGTCAGAGAGATACATCACTGAAAGCACATGTGTGTGAGTGCATAGAAAAACACGTTTAAGGAGGACAATGAGGGAGCTACTGGAGCTGTTTTGCGTTGTAAGTATAGGGGCACGTGTGTATTTGTCTGTGGGTCTTTATTCAGCTTCCACCAGTGAATGAGAGGACAAAAATGTGTCATTATCTTTGTGAACTTGTGAACATTGTTACTCTTTTGGAACAGAACAGACAGTAAACTTGTACGAGGTCTTTTGTTTGGGTCAAGAGTCATCCTGTAGCGTGTTATTGCTATCATAAAATAATGTAATCTCTTTTTTGCTCTTATTTTATGCAAATACTTGATGGGTCTTACACATGTATAATGTTGTAGGTCAACTCTTTGTGGCTTTTACATGTTTTTTTGTTATTATGTGCTTTTGCACTGTGCGGATTATTGCCTTACATATATGTTAGTGTTCTATTAATGCTATGGTGAATAACTGGACTAAACATTATGGTTAAATGTAATTCTGCATGTTGCTCTGTTAGCCAGTCGGCTCAGATAGGCGTGAAATCCCTATAACGTTCATCCCTAGACACACAGACACTATTCCACCCTGCCACTAACATGCACTCGTGAACATACATTTTAATTTACACACTTGCCTCTTGAACTCGCACTGTGAGGCTGTTGGGACTGTTGGGTCAGTCAGCCATAGCTGTCATGGTAACAAAGTGTGATTGGCACCATGCCGGTGAGTATGTTCTGCACGGTTTACATATTAGAGCAATGCATTTTGGAAAACGGAGTTAAAGCAGTTGTTGTGCAGTGAGTTGCACGATTGAATCTGTCAACAATGACAACACCCCAAACATCTGATGTTTAATTAAATAAAAAAATTACAAAAAAAATGTGATCGCCTAAGTCAAAATCACAAAAATGCTGTCTTCTTAAGATCTTGTAGGGACACTGTGAAATGTAAATAATAGTTGTTAGAATTGATTTAAAAAAGTTAGCTTGTTAAAATTGTGTACGGCCGTACAAGTTATTTAATGTTCTTGAAAAATACAGTGTGTTTTTTTAAAAAAAAAGCTGTATATATATGTGTTAAATCATCTCTTCTACATGCATATTTTTTCTCTGCGTTTTTAATAGAACTTCAATTTGCTTATATGGTGCTTCGCACCCAATCTGCTTCACACCTTCTAACAAACACACAAACATAACCTTTCGATCTGGGTGGTTCATTTAAGCTAAAAATTCCTTTTTAAACTTTCTAACACTTCCATGCGGCTGCAGCTGTAGCTATCTACTAAACTGCATGCTGCCAGCTTTTTTTCAGAGCCTCCACCAACCGTGCATCAACCTGTAGGCTTCAAGGCAGAAATTCGCTCAACACTCCCATTTCAGATTGATAAAACATCTGTAGGACTGAAGGCAACGCAACCTAAATGTCAAATTTCTAACATTTGGCCACATAGATAATTGAAATTGACTTTCTGAGCTACGTTAGCTGATAAAGACTTTTGGAAGTGTTAAGTGTTCGTTTTAAGTTATGTTCTTTAGTGTTCAGCTATTATTCTGGATTCTTTTGTTCTTGATAATTTTTTTTAAAAAAACAAGATAAAACTTTTCAGTTTTTTTTACTTTTATTTCTTTGTGCTTTTTTAAAACAGAAATGTTTAAGGTTCAGAATAATTTACAATAGATTTTTTTGGCTTTTACACAATTGTGCAATTTACAAAAATATATATATATATAATGTCAGACATATTTGATGAAACTATGGTTTACAAAATTGTATAGCCAGTGAATTTCGGATCAACATTTCTACGTTTAATTAAGATTCATTATTATAAACATGAGAATAACTAAGAGAACAAAACAATAACATAACATTTTATCAGTAATTAGTTAAGAGACTCTGGTTCAAAACATTCAGCTTTTAATCTTAGTCTTCATCATTTCAATGTATGTACATAGACTGATTCATTGGACATGCATGGAAGCCCCCCCCCCCCCCACAACCACCACCACCACTTCACCATCCTCTATTACTACAACTGAAGTCTCATAAACTCATAAATCTCTTTCTGTCTCCCTGTGTATGCTTCTTTCACAGGACATAAACAAGCGTCTGTCTCTGCCAGCTGATATCAGGCTCCCGGAGGGCTACTTGGAAAAGTTTGCTATGAACAGCCCACCCTTTGACAAACCCATGAGCCGCAGGTTACGACGCGCATCTCTGGTCAGTATTCAGCTGCTGTGTGTATATTTATAGTATGAGCAGAGAAATGAAAACTGGGAGCTTTAATCCATGCTCACTATCTGCATGTATAATATGTTTTTCAGTTCATTTGGGTGTGTGCTGCTCTGTTTGATGCGGCTTTGTTTGGAAACAAAAGTAAGATGAACCATTAAGGGCATTGTACACTGCTAAAATGGTTGACTAATGCTATTATATCATCTGACACAAGCATACAGAGGAGGCACAGAGACATCGTCCTGTAAATAATACACACAGTAAAGCTATAGAACATACAATGGCTCAGCAGGGGGATGAATGATAAATTCTGTGTTATGTATCCAGGACAAGTGCATTTTGGGTAAGTAGGGAGGAGTGTTGAAGAGGGGAGGGGCTCCCTGCTGGTTGGAGAAAGAAGGGTATGGTGGGAAACATACGCAAACGTACATGAATATGCAAGATATCCCTTTACTGTTTCCCTCTCGCTGCTTAAGCCCGCCTGATCTTTTAGTTGATTATCAGTTTAGTCACACGTTATTCAAATGTGCATTTTGCGTCTGCCATCACTTTGATTTTCAAGCTTTCCATCATCCCTGACAGAACAAAAAGCTCAAATGCAGCTTCTTATCTCCCTTGTACATTTTGCCTCATGTTTTTCCCTTTTAAACCACCAAAAGCCTCGATATTCCTCTGGAAAAGCTAAAAGATTTGCCCTCCAATTACCACATTTGCTGTAATGATCGGACAGGACTACTGCCCTGCTGTAAGCTCGCTGCTTGAAGCAGTTTAATGACGCAGCTTTTCTGCAGGAGTCTCTCAATGATGAAAGGAAAGAACCTTTGAAGGAGAGTTTTGCAGAAAATATCGAAAAAGGATTATAAGATGAAAAGCTGGAGCCGAGGAAGATGATCATGATTGGAGTTGTTTTGTCTAAATGTCAGAGCTGACATTTTCTTGAGTCTGTATACCTGACTGCATCTTTTGGGTTGTTTTATGCATGTGATGTAATAGAGCTATCAATAATTCAGCAGCAGCGTCAGACTCATCTGCCGCAGCTCCTCTACAGACTAAGATTACACCTCAGAGCACCTTGAAGTGAGCTGGAGAGAAAAGATGAGAGAAGGGAAAAAGACACAGAAGAGACTGTTCAGGGCTTAAATAGCCTGATGGGACCATTTAGAAAGTACTAAACTAATTGAGTAAACAAACATGATTAAAAAAATTGACTGAAAGTACCTGCATTACACTTTCTATACACATATTTTTTTTAGGCTTATTTTTAACTACTCAAAGCTTGTGTGTTTGGTTTTATTGGCTTGAAGCATCGTGTTTTGGATCTGAAAAAGTTTGAAATGATTCAGGGTTAAAGATAATCCTTAGCATGGTGATGTGATGTCGGTGTGCTAGGCAGTTGTTCCTGTAACTTAGAACAAGTGTTTGGTGTCTAATAGCAGAAGCTTGCATTTGAAACCCCGCATTTTGATCACAGTTACCTCCTGTGTAATGCAAGTGAAGCTGGTTGGTATCAGTTCTCTGTCATTGGCGTCGTCCATTGATAATCAATTATTCACTGTAGTTCAATGAGTTCCACTGTTCCATGGTACCCGAGGGATAAGACGTCATTTTATCTCAAAGTGAAACACTTGATCATGTTATGCAATGCTAACTTTGCCGGTAATCTAGCCAATGTAAGTGTGTGGGGAATCAGATTGCGAAGGAGTTGCTGCTCTTTCTGATTAAATATACCTCTGGGATACTGAAGCTACTTTAATCATGATGTATAGACATCATGTATGTGTTTTTAAAACTATAAAATCATCCAGCATACTTTAATTTCTTTAGGATTGAGATCCCACAACGTCCCATTTGCGCCATGCCCCAAAGTGACTCACCTATTCTCAGCCCCTTGTCCATCACTGATACAACCCACAGCAGCAGAAGGATCTGAGTATTTTTTTGATGGCAGGAGTCAGTAGTTTTTCCAAGTTTGAGGTAAAAAGCATGACGAGAAACTAAGAAGGTACAGTCACTCAAAGCAGTCTTATCAGATCATTTTTATTGTTAAAATCAAAGAAATAAAAAAGAAACAAGAAGACTAAGATCTTTTTCCAGCCCTGTGGGCAGGCAGGGTTGTGTTAATGCAGTTGCTTTTATGTCATCCCATCTCTCATTGGTTGCAGGCACTCCTCTCTGCAAAGGGTTTTCATTTTCTCTCGCCTACTCAGTACTCTCCTTCCATCCTCTCTCCCTCCTCCTCTCTCAAGCTTTCTTTCAGGTAGCACATAAAGCAACTACAATGCAATGTCATCAAAGTAGTTATTTTGCACATCATATTTACCAAAATCCCTGCACATGTTTACTTGTCTACATGACTCTTCCGTCTCTGCATAAACTCAGAAAAAAACACACTGTTATTATTTGGTTTCATGTTGCTTTAATTTTCATGTCTAAAACTCAGTCTGACCTAGTTCTGCTGAGTAAGCGCATTGGAGCGTTGGGAATGAAATGAACCCATTGCCATTGAAAGCATACACAAATACACACATACTTAAGAACCAAAAGGTAGTTAGAGAGGACCATTTTATGCTATTAGCAGAAAGTGGGTTAAATACAAATATCTAAGTTGTCCTTTGTTTTAAAGATGCTTTAAGAAGACAAGAAGTTCTAGATTTATTTTATAGAAGGTGGTTCATGTGAGGGAAATGGAAAAGATGTATGCTTTTTTATATTCTGCGTGGGTGTTTTGCTCATGAGACTAACTCCGAAAGAGCAGCACAGTTCAGCACAGCTCAGCAATACCTCTTGACAGCCGTTTGACAGCATATTTGTTGGTGTGCATTTGTTACCGATATTTCTGGGGTGTGAAAATTTGGAGGCCAGTTTTATTTTTTTGTCTGCAACCCGGTTCCAGTCATTGAATCCCTCTCGTATAAATTGCTGTTACAGTTTTAAGACTTGTTTATAAAACCGTGTCAGCAGCAACTTCACAAATACAGAAAAGCAAAGGTGTGTGTTGTGCTTGAATAGCCTAGTTACATCTGTTTTACATTGCGTGTAATGTGCTCAAAGACATATTTGTCTTCTGATTTTTGAATAACACAATCAAATACACAATATTCAATTATTCAAATGGATATTTTTTTTTTTGGGGGGGGGGGGGGGGTTAATTAATAATTCCTTTGAAATTTTTGCACACCCTACAAAATGCAAATTAGTTACAGTGTGTTATCATGTCATCTTTGGGCTGAGCTTGCTCTGATGTAGTTTTTAGGCATGCCTTTAAAGAGATCACATGCTTCACCAGCTAACTTGGTCACTGGATACCCTCCCCCTCATGTCCGCCTCACAGGCACACGTACACGCGCCGTCCTGGCTTTCGTGTACAAGTGTCATGGCTCAAGATAGAGAAATATGGATGAGTGCAGAAGAATGAGTGCAACTTAAAACTTAGTTATACTAATGTTGACATAGACAAAGAAGCACAGAGGAGGACAAGTGACAGACAGAAGGATACACCCTGACAGGCCTGTGGGCACCGCAGCTTGACGTAGTTACATCCATTTATTATTCATGACCTCAAACCCAGAGACCGCTTATATTATAAAACCATATCTGCTGTGTAATAACTAAAGTAAATATACTAAAGTAATATAGACTTTTCTCTGCTTACACATGTAAAGCTTGATCTGTGGAGATCTTTACAGACAAATATACATATCCCATGTCATACTAAGTTGTGGTTACATTTACTTCCTGTGATATCTGGCAAAGGTAAAACAACTTAACTGTATGTAGAAACAACATGTGTAATTTTGAAACATCTTAGGTTCAGTGCATTCATAACAAAGTTGTAATACATCAGCATTTGTGTAGTTTCCTCATCAAACAAGCCATGCTAAATAAATATCATAAAATTCTTAAAAAGTATAAGGAAAAATAAGTAGTTACAGTAACCTTAATATGTTTAAGAAAAAAAGATAAAATACAGCAGATGCTGGACGTCAGAGAGGTCAGGCTAATATTTAAGCACTAATATAAGCCTTGCTGAGTCCTGCTTGTGCAGTAGTTGGTCACATGTCCAAAGCAGTTTAACCATCCTGGTCTGGAGGATTTGATTCAAGAGGTCATTAACTTAAATCTAACAGAGCGTTCCAGCCTTGGTTACAAACAGCCTGCACTGAAAACAAATCCAAAACGGCTTTGGTGAGAATAGTCCTGGAAACCACTGCTAATGTCTTGCTGTTTTTTTCTCTCTCTCTCTCCACTAAAATGTAGTCGGAGATTGGCTTTGGGAAACTTGAGACCTACATCAAACTGGACAAACTCGGCGAGGTGAGATTAGTGACAAAAAAGAAAGACGCCATTATTACGTTGTTTTTATTCACACGTTCTCTATTTCTGCAGGGAACCTACGCTACTGTGTTTAAAGGCCGAAGCAAGTTAACAGAGAATTTAGTAGCTTTGAAAGAGATCCGTCTGGAGCATGAGGAGGGTGCGCCCTGCACAGCCATCCGAGAAGGTACTGAGCTGCTGTTCACAGGTTAAAATTATGAGACCTTAAATACCTCTGTGTGACTGATTATGTTTCATTTGTGTCCTCCTCTAGTGTCTCTCCTAAAAGACTTGAAACATGCCAATATTGTCACTCTCCATGACATTATCCACACTGATAAGTGCCTGACTCTTGTGTTTGAGTACCTGGTAAGTTTCAATTAAATGCTTATGCTTGAATAAAGTGTGTTATATACTGAAGTCAGCATATCCATAAGGTAAGGAAAAATTCACTTTCTTCCTTTTTAGGAAAAAGACCTCAAACAGTACATGGATGACTGTGGAAGCATCATGAGTGTTCACAATGTCAAGGTAAGTTTAGATGCATGTATGCTTTAATGTGTTACAATGATTTTTCTTTTTGTTATTGCTGCACTTGTGAGCCATACTTGTTTTCTCCCTTTTTTAGATTTTCTTATTCCAGCTCTTAAGAGGTCTGGCATACTGCCACAGAAGAAAGGTTCTCCACAGAGACCTTAAACCCCAGAACTTGCTCATCAATGAAAAAGGAGAGCTCAAACTGGCAGACTTTGGTAAATCACAGTTTAACTGACTAAACGTTTTATCATGCTGTAACATGAGAACATGTATTACTATTTTCATTTGTGATTTAGTTATAGATGTGGTGATAAAATCCCATTGGTTTTACGCTTTAGTGGAAGTGATAAGCTGACATTTCTTTAAATGTACAGATGTAATGTGAAAGGGAAGAAAGACCCACTAGTGATGCCTTTAAACCAGGCTGTGCCATACACCCAGCAGGAAGCCATAGTTTGAAGTAACTAACTAACCAATACTGCCTTCTTCTGGTAGATGTAATGAATGACCCAATGTGGCTTCCATCTTTCTATTACTTTTACTTTGTGAGATACCATTCGCCCTGTCCAGGGTGTACCCTGCCTCTCACCCAAGGACTGCTGTGATAGACTCCAGCTACCTTCCACCCTGAATTGGATGAAGCGGTTAAGAATATGGGTGGATGCGTGGATGGATGGGTGGATGGGTGGATGGATGGATGGATGGATGGATGGATGGATGGATGGATGGATGGATGGATGGATGGATGGATTCAGTTCATCTGAATCCACGCAGCACTGAAATGCAATATTTTAAGCAACATCTTAATTAATTTGTTTTTGCCTTGAAATCCAGGCTTGGCGCGTGCCAAATCTGTCCCTACAAAGACCTACTCAAATGAAGTTGTGACATTATGGTACCGACCTCCAGACGTGCTGCTTGGCTCCACTGAGTACTCCACACCCATCGACATGTGGTGAGCAAACACAAAAGCAAAACAAATACAAAGAAAATATCAAACACCGAAGTGGATGGATCAAAGCAACACTTGTTCTTTCTTTTCCAAAGCCCAAACTTCCCTCTAGATCTCACCACTTGAGTTGATCATTATGCAAGTCGCCTCTTCTTTATGGAGATGCAAAGACAATGAAAATTTTGAGTTTACTATTTTCTGTAATAGTTAAGTGAGAGAATCACTGCATGCTGTAATATTCTAAGTTTCTAAGGCATTAATTTGCAAGATGTTCATCCTTAATGTGTGTCGAGCAGTTTAAGCTCACCTGATGTTTTGTTGATGCCATTTTGTTAGTATTAGCCTGGTTCCGTGCATTAATACATGCCACTGTTGTTTCTGCTTTTTGTTCAGGGGTGTAGGCTGCATCTTTTATGAAATGATAACTGGGAGACCTCTCTTTCCTGGGTCGACTGTGGAGGATGAACTTCACCTCATTTTCCGAATTCTTGGTGGGACACCAGAACATCAGTGTTTACTTTACACATCTCCCTGTACATGCAACTGATCCTCCATTTCTTCAACAGGCACTCCTACTGAAGAAACTTGGCCTGGTATCACCACAAGTGAAGAGTTTAAGACATTTAATTTTCCCCGCTACCACGCAGAGCCTCTCGTCAATCACGCTCCCAGGTATTCATGGTTGTGTGTTTCCACAACCATGCCAACATGTGCTGACTGATATATGTTGGATGTAATAAGATAAGTTGCTAGATCAATTTTATAGAGGGACTGCCGTCAAATATTTTTGTTTTTGTAAAACAGCAGCAACTATTTGTTATTTTATGTAGTGACCTCACTTGTAATCTGCTTACTAGTGTAGGAGACCGTTTTTCCTGTCAAGGACGAGGACACTGGTTTCTTTAGATTGAGAAGAATATAAATTTAATA
>JBAMHX010000015.1:11035803-11060654 GCA_037177515.1 Pseudomugil tenellus
GAGCCTTATAGTCAAACCTTTCAGCTAGACATTAATTAAGAGCAAGGTAATTAAGCTAATACATGAATTTCCTCTACTCTAGTGATGCACAATATGAAAAATTTAAATCGATATTTACAGATAACCGATATTTTTCTGCTTTTCAATGCCCATAACTGATAAATTACTGATATTTTTACGTTTACTATAATCTGCAGTTTGAGCTGGATGCAGTGATCGAAAACTGATATTTAAGAAGCTCTGGCGTATCTGTACCATCAAACAAACAGTTTTGGTTCGTCAAATATTAATTTCTTTCATGTCATAGCACAAAAGTATAGTTATTCAAATAAAGTGCATCTCTTGAAAATTCAGTAACAGATCTACGGCTTATCTACAAAGATATCTGTGTTGAATTATGAAATTTTATATACTAACATACCAAATAAATATCTATTGATAATATCAGCCCAGTTTACCGAAATTTGAAAAAAAAAAAACAAATATCTGCCGATACCGATAATAGCACAGATATATCGTGCATCCCTTCTGCTTACTCACCCTGATTGCTGTCTATTGTCTTCTGTCACAGAATAGACAACGATGGTCATGACTTGTTGTCAGTGCTATTACAGGTAAATTGCATTGATATTAATTCTTAATTCTGACAAGCTTTAAGATTAGCACACCTAATGAATTGAGGAAAATTGTCTTGTGTATTTTCATCTCCAGTTTGAAGCAAAGAAACGCGTTTCGGCTGAGGATGCCCTTAGACACTCTTATTTTAGGAGTCTAGGAGAGCAGGTTCAAACACTGGCTGACAGTGAGTATATGAATTAAACATGAATTAAATATTCATGCGTAATGCACAAAATCTGTCTAACCAGGCCTTTTATTTCATGTTTTCTTTTTCAGCTGCATCCATTTTCTCTGTAAAAGGCATTCAACTCCAGAAAGATCCAGGGAAGAGATCATCAGTCCATCCAGAGTCAAGTAAGTCCTTCAGGATAAGTTTAAAAATTGAGAAAAAGACAAAACAAATAAAAAGAGGGAGAAAGGTGAACACAGAGAAATCGTTGACACAAAGAGAACATAGGATAGGACTTGATCCCTGTCTTCCTCTTTTCATTCTCTGTTTCTGTAAGTGTTGGCTTTAATTGTTGTTTCTCATAACACTGTGTGGCCATGTCACAAACTGTTTCCAACCTGTACATAAGGATCATTCTTTTTCCACACACTAAATCCCACTTCTTGGTAATAACAAAGCACACAGCTACGCACCTTGAAACAATTTTAAACCAAAACTGTTAGCCCAGCCATCACCTGTTTTACCTGACCATGACTTTAATTCCAGCTACAATATCTCCAAAACTACTGATATAAGGTTTGCTTTCATTATAGGGTATTTTTTAAATGCATTTTCCAAAATACAGAAGACTAATAAGTTAGAATATTTCATGACTTTGTTTCTAGAAAGAATTGTGATTACTTTAGTTATTCTTTTACTTTCTGTCCAGAATTAACATCAGTGCTTTGAACTGAATACCAGTTATGTTAAACTACAATTAAATTTAATTATTTAGCATATTTAAATACCAAACTACGATTTTTATTAGAAGCACTGACTATATTTGTTGTGTCATGCTAGCATTAGCATTAGCATGACCTTAACTTCAAGTGCAGCCCAAAGGTTGACCTTCACAAAACAAAAGTAATTGTTTGTTCTTAGTAGAGCTGGGAACCAATGGCTTTATTTGTGGAACTGAATGAATTTGAACTACATTTCAAGCTAGCTGTAGTTTACTTTAAATATCACAATTAAAAAGCTAGTAGTTCAAGCATGAAAAGCATGAACTACTTTTCATGCTTCTTTAATTGTGATATTTAAAGTAAACTAGCTAACTTCCCAGTAATGTGTGTAGGCACCCAGTGTTTGTTTTGTATGATATGAATGACATTAACAAGGTCATGTTCACCAGACCTTGAATCTGATGTCAGAAGTAATGGTGATGCTTCTGAGTGTAAATAAAATCACATTCATATACTCTCAGTATTTAAACACATTAATGCTCATAAATGTGAAAACAATAAGTTTAACTTTACGAATCTGCAAGCGTAGTTGTAGATTTTTACATTTTATTGTACTTTGATCATTTTAAAACCAAAAACAGACTGATTCTTCTTAATTGTGTGGTAATAGAACAAATATATCCTGGTTCATTTCTGAGCTATCAGAAATAACCAGTAAAGACAAAGCATGCCTACAGATAATCTGCCATAAATATCTAACTTTAGCCATGAAAGATAAATAAAAAGACCAAATAATCATTTAGGCAGTTACAGACTTCTCAGCCTCTCCAGACAATGATTGAGAAGACTCATCGACATGTTACTTGACTGTAGTTGGAGAGTTTTATCGTTGTCTGCATGTACATACATTGCAGCATACCTGTTGTTGCTCCAACATTAGCTTTGATTTACTTCAGCATTTCCGTTCTGTATCATAGTCTTAGTCTGTGTTTGCTTCCTGCCTTTTTTCCTACTTCTATCATGCTGTGATAAACTGTCCATTCTCTTTGGTACACATGCTCTCTTCTTCTGCTCTGTTCATCTTCTCCTTAATCCTTTGTTTAATCTCCCTTTATGTACCTACCTCCAATTCCTCCATAACACCTCAATATTCCCAACCTTTCCCTTTCCCTTGCCCTAAAAAGCGATGGCACATAAGCTAGGCTCCGCACCCTCGCAGTACTTCCAGAGAGAGGCAGCAAATCCCAGGGCACAGAGTCAAAATCTCTCCTCCACTTCCACTGGCTGAGTGGCCTCTACCATTCTGGTAAATACTGTCTCTTTCACTCTGTCAGTCCTTTGTTCAGCCTTTCTTACTACTTGCCCTTCCTTCTTCTCTTTCAGGACCTTGATGCAAAGCTATATATGGTTACAATTCATTAAAAGCCATCAGATTTCTCTTTGTGTTCCCTGAATTAAGACATGTTGTTTAGTGTTCAAATTTTCATCTTTTGCCATATTTGATATTTTGATCCTTTTGTGTCCAAAAGGATCAGTTCAGCTTCCCCTTATTCTCTAAATGAGACTCTCCCAGAGTTCAGTTCAGGATTCAGCGGGGCAGTGCTATAATAATAATAAAAGTAAATAGTGAGATGAGACACCAGGAGCTCATTTGACTGTTTTCATTTGCAGTCCTGTTTCGATTTCTTCAGCGAGAGATGTAACATTTTCATGAGTCTGTAAGTGAGGGTTCTGCACAGAGTGGGCTTGCTTTCTTTTGTGTTATTAGCATGGATATAAGCGTGTTTTACTTCTGTGAAGTTTATAGAACAGCAGATTACAATATACAGAGAAATATTTTCTTTGCTGTGATCATTTTGCAAATGCACTATATGGCCAAAAGTAGTTTTCTCTGAAGCTCATATGGTGTCCTAAATAAAAGCTACACTGTGAAGAAAATCAGATCAGTTTAATTTGATCAAGACCTTTTCACTTATCACTATTCATCTAATGCAGACGATGGCTCAGTGGTAGCAAATCCCTCTAGCCAAGTCCTCTTTTGTTGTGGAGAAACTTTTAAAGAGAACGAAAGAGAACTAGTGCCCATGGTTTTGGTATGGGAATCTTCAATTATCTTTTATTTCTTTTAGCAGCTTTCTTTTTTGGGAAACCTAGCTGAAAATACAAATATCCAGAACTAGATTTCACCTTTATGAGGCTCATTATTTGCATTTTTAATATTTTGCCCATCCATAATTACTAGTTATTGATGCATATTAAGAACATGAAGTTAATTTAACACACAAGGTCAACAAAACACTTTTTTGATTTAGCAACACTTACTTTTTCAGTCAATTATATATTAAAAGAATGAAACTTTGACTACAATATTGTTTTTTTGTGATTCCCAAAAAGAAAGTGTTAAACGCCATATTCCAAAATTAAGTGTATATAATTTTCTAACAATATACTTATAAATCATTTAAAGAGTTTGAACTGTGGCATCAAAACAAGTCCTTTTCATTTGATTGGGGCGGCTGTAGCTCGGGTGGAAGAGCAGTCGTCTTTCAACCGGAAAGTTGTGAGATCGATTCCAGGCTTTGCCTGACTACATGTCGAAGTGTCCTTGGGCAAGACACTGAACCCTAAGCTGCCACCCAATGTGCCTATCGGGGTGTGAGTGTGTGAGTGTGTGAATGTATACTGTGTAGTGTAAAGCGCTTTGAAAGGTCAACATGACTGGAAAAGCTCTATACAAGTACAAGGCCATTTGATTGGAAATATTATAAAAGGAATTTTCCACTTGATTTGACATATTTCCAGATTGATCAGATAAATTATTGTTAGTTGTTAGTGTTTTTGGAGCTTCGTGTTAGCTGTGTTTTTGGCCCTATAGTGTATAATTTCTATTGCTGGCATGGAGTGAAATTTACAGGTATGTACTGAGATCTTTGTAAAGAAAAAAACATTTCACATGACCCTTTCTCTCCCATGTCTGTTTGTGTGTCTCTCAGCCCAGGGGAAGAGCAGGAGGCAGAGTGTGTTGTTTTAGTGCTGGCGGGGATGACAACACGAGGACGAAAGCGAGACATGGAGCTGTCTTGTCAGACATACATTCACTGACCCTGCCACACAAAAAAGACTGAAGGAGTGAGGCACACCCTGCCACATAAAGACACACACACGTAGTGGTCATTTAAAAAAGATGCACATACACTCACTCATAACAGGAAAACAATAACAAAACCACACAAAACTAAAATGGAAGATTTCCAATTTAAAAAAAGACTCAGCTCAACCCTAAGGATGGAAAATAAAAAAAAAAGCTAAAAAAAAAAAACAAAGTGTGATGCTGGACGAAAAGTGGGAGAGTATATAATTCTCCTTGCTGCTACTACCACTGCTGCCCAGATGGGGGCAGCATCGGGATGTGAGCTGACTCAGTTTTAAAGCAGAACTTGCTGTATCAGTGATCTGTATGGAAGGAGTCATAAAGTGAACACAAATCAAAGGCAAAGAGAGAAAGAGGTATATCTTGCGGCTCTCTTTTGTGTGTTTCTGTTTCAGACTATTGTACATACATAGACTGAGCTGTAGACTCTGCTTTTATAACACACCTCAGCCTGAATCCAATCTAAGTATTGCACCTCAATCCTAAACTTTTGCCTAACCTCTTGACCCTTGATGATCTCTCCCTCTATCTTTTTCTCCTGTTCTCTATCCTTTTTATCGCTTTCTTAAATGCACACACTCATTCACACTGATGGCTTCACTTGAAATTAACGAGTGTGTTTATTATTGGAGTTTATGGAGATAAACTTTTGCACCTTATTGTCCCGCAGAGGTTGGGTGGCTGTCATTACCTCATCAGTCCATCCAGCAGAGTAGGATGTAAAGTACACTGATGAAGAAGCATCAAATTGACGAACCAAAAGTAAATAAGTACTTGCTATCCATGTTGCACTACTCCACTACTTTGCAATTAAAATAAAACAAACCCTGCACTCCTCATACCAGTAACAGCCAATAAAAAAAGATCTGTTACTGTTTCATTATGCTGTAAAGAACACTAAACCGCCAGATGCTGTCAGTTTGTACTCAAGAAGGATAACACTGAAAGATGGAGAGGTAAAGGACATGTACAAATCCTCACCTGCTTATACTTAGACACCTCCCTCCTCTTTTGCCTTGACTGAGATGTTGTCTTGATTTTTTTTTTTTTTTTTTTTGTCGGATGTACAGGTGTTAATGTTCAACTTTTCTCTTTACACCCGATTTTACCTCTTTTAAACATGTAGATGATTTCTAGTACAATTTTCTGTCAAATTATGTGCATTTTTTTTAAAAAATAAAACCTTTTCTTCTTCTTTTCTTTCTTTTTTTTAAAAAAAAAATCTGTATATATGATCAGAAGTTTAACTTTGTCAGAAGCAATGATAAATCCAGGATGCTGTTCTCAGTCTTAACAGTTGGTGATGTGGCTGGGGACGTGTTGCACATTCCTTGAGCTCAGGACTTATTGCTTGTGTCGTTTTGTGGATTCTTTGAGGTGCAGATGGATGCTTGTGTGTCCCCCCCAGTAGAGCAAAGTGCTGAATGAAAGCCTTTGCAAATCTGCTTTCAATTTTATGTAAAGAAGAGGAATTTCTCAGCATCAACCCATCATTCATTCTCTGTTATTTGACCACAATGTCGCTGTTCGGAGGCTACCTTAACTGTGTCCTTTCATGTCATGTCTTCAAGCATGTTTCTGTATTAACACAAGTTTTTAAATTGGTATGTGAAATAGCTGCGGCAGGAAAAGAAATACCTACCTTAATTTGTTTTGCATGAGACTTGACCTTATCACATGGTTTTTACACCACATTAGCACGAAGAGACGGTACCAAAAATAACATAAAACAATTAAAATACACTGTTGATAAGTGTTAAGTGCTGACAGGGACCACGTAGGTTAATCTGACTCGACTTCAGCGGAAAGAGAGGTTGTGATGTGTGGCCTGTCTAACTGGGCTATAACATCTCAGAGTATTTAAACAGGCAGATGTACTGTTGCTCCATGCTGTTGTTATTACAGGCTGCCAGAAACATGAGGACCAAAGCCAGTCCTCCAAGCACCAGGGGTTTAAGCACACAACTGTTTCACACACCAATCAGCTGATAAGTCAACATGTACTGTATCTGTGAGATGGCCTGTGAGAGTAGTATTGAGTTTCCTGTACATCAGGCACAGACTTTGGATCATTTCTGCATCTATATCTAAGAAGGATTCAGAGAGAGTGAACTGATCCCGTGCCTGTGTCTGTCAGAAGGACTACTTCTTTTCCCAGAGTGTGACGGTATGTAGCATGTACATAGATGATTCCTCACTCTGTATATACAAAGTGTACAGGTTTGATACAGCTATTCACATTCTGGCTTTTGTTTTTCTTTTTTCTTTACTGAAAGTCATAGCAATATTTCTGTAATCAATAAAAAGCCATGGAAATAGGATTGTTGCCTTTGTGTTTATTTGAGAACGCCAATGGGCGAACTTATCTATGTATCTAAATATCCGTCTATCAATAAAATATAATATAATGTAATATAATATAAATAGCTTCTGACAATAACTGGTTATTATATGAAATAAACTGATGGAACCCAATGAAACCACTAATCCTGCACGTTATATAGAAAAAGTGTATGTTGTTGCTTGATGCTTACAGCCCTCCATACAAACTAGTGTTGTTGAAAGGCATAAAAATTAGTGTAAATTGAAATAAATGATTTTGCAGTTACCCTTCATTTAAATAAAAACAATACAAAGACAAAGCTATTATAAATAAATGGGATGTCATTAAAATAAATGAAAAAAGGTATAACAATGAAAGGTAAAACTAAAAAAAATCTTGATGTGATGAATAATTTGTTTATTTAAAAGCAGACATTGTTTATGGTGGAAAATGTTTTGTAGAATTTTGATAATCAGGGAGAATAAAAACAAACCCACATATGAGTATTTATGTGGCTACATTTCGCATGCAGCCTGTGAGCAGTTATAAAAAAAAAAAGCATAAATAATAATTTGGCCCAACTATTTAAACAATATAAGACATTATGAGAACAATCTGATAAAATTAATTTAAACAGCCTCAAATTAAACCTGAAAACATCAATAATAATGTAGAGATTTCTGCATTTTCAGTACAAGTACACAGTAGGAAAAGCAAATCCATCCATCTTCTGCAATGATCAAAATAATTTCACAAACCTAAAGTAAAATGATTTTCCTGTCTGTGCTTTTGCTGCCCATCATAATAAGAGTAATGCCAGAAACCCCCAAAGTTCATAAACCAGTTTCACCATTTGCTCCCTTAAACAGCATCCCATTTTTAAACAGGCCGGTTTAGGTTGTGGAATGATGCTTAAAAACCACAGCAACCCCAACTGATTGCTAGCAAACAACAGCTTTTTCTATATGTGATGAAAAGCCCCAGTACCCAGACCAACACACATTGATCTGGAAGAACACTTTGTAATAAACTGAGCTGAATTGTCTGTCCTGTTTTTCTAAACGTTCTCCTGTAGTTTGACTCATCTAAAGAAGTAAAAATAAAAAACAAATGGCTCCAGGCTAAAGAGAGAGGGACTACTCAGCATGTTGAAAGCTCACAGATCAAAAGACTGGACGATACAGAGGTGCATGTAACATGACTAACCAGTTTTCTGCTGAGAAAACCTGCAACCCGCTCCCATCCACATGGAGGTTTGTTTCTCAGTAAGCATGCCTCCAGTTTCTACCACGTAACTCAGGATCACAAATTTCTTTTGAATCTGTGAAAAAGATTTCTGCCGAGGTTGACAGATGTTGTCCAGTAGATCAGATAAAGCTTGAGCTGTCTCCCATTTGTGCTCACATTCATTCCTTTAAAGCTTCTTTCAGTGATACTTTTTTGCTCTTGTTAAATGAAGCGCCGTTGTCCTCGCCGTCAGATGTTTGTGCCTCTGAGGACCATTGGCTCCATCCACACAGAAGAGTAGAAGCAGCATAGCTTCGAAACTGGAAACACACACATGTGATGATAGTTTGTTACTTTGTACATATTGGTAACGTGTGTGAATTATTATTTTTTCTCTTTATTTTTGTATGTATGTGAACATAAATGTACCTGTCTGTTCATGAAAATATATATGATGGGGTTGTAGACGGTGCTGCTTTTGGCTAAATAAACGGGTATGGTAGCAATTACAGGGTCCACATAAAGACTTGAATCCATGACGACAGCAAGGGCCATTGCTGCATACGGCAGCCAGGTGACCAGGAAGGCCAATATCATCACCACCACCATGCGTGCAACCTGCACCTCTACACGGTAAGTGCTTCCAGCTTCAGATACCTGCAGCTTGGTGACCTGAGACACCAGCTAAAAGATTTTAATATTATATCAACACAATCACCAGATGGGAATATTCAGCGTTTGCTTTGCTCACCTGATGGAGGGTCCATAAAAGTCGTGAGTAGGATACCATGATGGTGAGGAAGGGCACAGCAAAGCAAAGGGAGAAGTAAATGAGGATGTAAGACATATTCCCAATATCACGGCTGTGCCAGTGAGGCGCACAGGAAATTTTGACACCCTCTAACTCAATACTCCCCCATCCAAACAGGGGTGGGGTGTTCCACACAAATGACCAGACCCAGGAGAGAACCACTCCTGCAATGGCGTGCCTGGGAACAGCAAACATGGTATCAGAGATGCTAATGAAGGATTTTTTTTAAAGTAGTTTTTGTGAAATCATACCTGGTCTGGAACAGGACAGCACCCATGGGATAACATACTATGATGTAGCGTTCAACAGAAATGAGCGCTATTGTGCACAGACCTGCTATACCTGGGTAAAAAGAAGAAGTTAAGACGTTACTATGTTTTATTCTGTTTAATTATTATAAAAATAATGAAAAAATAGTTGATGGTTCAGGATGATGTGCTTATGTTTCCTATTAGGGGTGATGTAAAGCAAGGCTACTGTAATAAAGGCACCATTACTGTTCTTGGATCCTGTTCTGGGTCATCCAGAAGACCTCCTGAACAGAAATGACACAAGCAATAACCAAGATGTAGATGTATAAAAGATAGAACAAAACCATTGAAGGTTTCATTAACTTTTACAGAGACTTTGGCATTAAATCAGTCCGGAAATTTCTGGAATGTTTTCAAATCTTCCTGTTGCCGTAAAAACTAAACTAAATAAAACCTATTTATCCTAATTATTTGAGTCATCCTAAACATAAAGCAGTACATGTTGCTGATATAAATGCATGAACAAATTTCAGTTAGTCTGAGATATGATCTCCTGATTCTGGTATATAGTTGCAGAAAAAATATTAAGCCACCGTTGTTTATCAAGATGTCACGTCCATTTTTAATGCCTATTACAGTTAAAAGTACATTTGCTTGGAAAACAACGGTGGCCAAATGCATTTTTCCTTGACTGAATCTATTGTCATCTGAAGATTGGTAATGTTTTTTATTTAAGTTTCTGACCAGTTCACTCAATCTTGAATATTCTGCCGTAAAATAGCAGAACTTCTCTTTTATCTTTTCTGACAAATATATAAAAGACATCTCTAATCAGCTGTAAAGAATATTGTATCAATTTACAATGAAGGTAACAAAAGCAGTTTTTCTTAAAAAAATAGAGAGCATCAGATGAATGGTGAAATATTTGGTGGTTCTTCAAAAACAAATAGGTTATTCTTCCTGGAAGTAGATAGTAGATATGTGGGACGCTTTTTTTTTTTATCATGTCTTTGGTTACTTTTAGGAAAGCAGAATGTGTATTGGTCCACAGGGTTTTTTATATTCTGTGTTTTATGGGTTTGCTTTCATATTTTCTTCTTCTTTTTTAGTCTCTTGCATTTAGTTGTCTTAGTTGACTTTATAGTTCTTGCTTTTCAGCCTCTGGCTATGTCTTCTGTCAAGTATATACTGGAAGTAAGAGTGAAAGTTTTTGTTTTGTAAATTAAACTTTATTTTATTTACAGTAATGGGGATAATGATTATTGATCATGACAGATGGATCACACTTATTCTTTCTAGATGACAGGAAATAAAAAAAACTCACCAAAAAAGGCAACAGCAAAGCCCCCTAACACACAGCCAGAACGTCCTAGACTGAAGTATCCCAAGGTGCTGTTCAGCGTGGTGGGCAGGCCTCCAAACGCAGCACAGCCAAGGTCACAGACAGCAAGGTTAACCAGAGTGAAGCTAAGTGGCTGTCTTAGTTTTCTGTTTCTGGCTGTCACCACGATTACCAGGACATTGAGAATAATCCCCAACACAGAAAACACACCCATGATAACAGCCAGTATTTTATAACCCCTCTGAGACAGGAGCTCTGAGTGGGTCGAGTTGTTAGATGAGGAGTTTCCATGAAGGGTAACAGGCTCCATCCTGTTGTGCGTTGATCATGTGGGGGAAATACGGTGTGTTAAAGCCAAGAAGATGGATGGATGATTCCACAAACAGCTTTCTGTGAAAAATCCAATCAAAACAAAGTAAAATAAAATCAAACAAAAAAATGTATTAGCACTCCATTGATAGTTCTAATTGTTCGCCACTTCATATACAGCTACAGTCGCAGAAAGTCAGAACAAGCAGGTGCTTAATTTAAAATAGCAAGAATGAAAAGAATCATATCAACTAAAATCTTTTCTACTCTGGTGGTGCTCCATGTTGGATGCTCTGGAACAACTGGAAAAAAGACTGGGAAATAGGATCCCTTTAAATAATCAGGATTTTAATTCAGGCAGACCAAATCCACAGATCCGGATTGTGATGGCAGTAACTGTATCCTCTTAGACTGCACTTTCCATGATTGCTGCTTTACGGCTGACTGACTTAAAGGGAAAAAAATCAGTAAGAAGATATGGCTTTCTGTATTAAGCTAAATTCTGTAGCAGATAATGAGCATTACATATTGCTCACATCACACTTATGAAGCATACAAAGATCATTTTAGCTCAGAACTGTCCAAGGTGTAGCCTGCTTCTTGCCTGATGACTGCTGGGATAGTCTCCAGTTACCCGCAACCTTGAACTGGATGAAGCGGTGTGGAAATCAGATAGATGGCTGAATTTTAGTTTTGTAATTTGGATCAACTCCATGAAGTGAATAATAAGTGAGAACACAGTACAGTTGCAGAAAAAAATATTAGAACACCACTATTTTACAAAAAAAATCCATGTTCATTTTTAAATCCAGGTACAATTAAAGCTACATTTGTCTGTTTTGGTAGTCTTCATAATTCTTTCTGCAACTGTATTCCTCTATGCAATTCAAATTACATGTTGAGAATAATACAAAATACTGGTACTTTCTTTCTTGTATTGATGGAAACATCTATCTCTGAAGACACAGATGGCCTCATCTTGCAGGTCACACCTGCATGAAATATGTGTGGATACACATAGCAAGACCACTCTAGACCACATCACTTTGAGTCGTACAGCAGCAAAAAAATGCCCTCATAAAACATAATTAAAATAGATATAACAAGTCGTATTGTGTGATATATTAAAAGATCTTTGTTTTCCACTCGAGAATGATACTTTTTTACACTATATGGTGATTTCTGCTTCTGTGTGTGTTCTCAACATTATCATGTGGGATGCTATGCTAAATGCAAAACTGGAAATGTGCAGTGGATTGAAGAAACAGACTTGACAGATTAAATAAAATTAAAGGACCCTGCATAATTTAAAAGGCATTGTAAAAAGTGAATTTATGGAAATGCAGTATTGTAGTTTGAGGTTGCTCCAGTGCTGCTCAGGGATAATTCATTCTCAAATTTATCCAGCAGTGATAATGATTAATGTCTGAGTGTGGACTGTCTGGTTGAAGCTCATTGAAAGACGATCCTTACAGTGAGACAACAAGCATCATAAGCGAAAACACAAGTTTTAAAATCTAGTTATTTAAGTTTTTTTCAAGATCTATGTTTCTTTCTACAACTTTCGAAAAATTATAAACTATGTTTTGATCTTTAGATTTGTGTCAATTTGTTCCTGAATAGTTGCAATAAGTAGGAACTCTTTTTATATACAGCTTGTGATTGGACCTGGTAAGGATAAGACTGCGATATTGTTTTGAAAGAAAAATATTTGAAAAAATCACATCATATATCAGTATAACATGAGTCTTATGCGGATTGGGTCTGTTTTGTGGTGTAAGCTTTCAGAATCACTAGTGTGTAATTAAATACAGGTAAATGCCTGGATACAGTGGTGTTAAAACAAAATAGCCTTTTAAGCTCCTGAACAGCCAGCTTGGTAAGAATATTTACATTATTACAGCCATAAGACTAAGACAGAAAAATTAAGCTTGATTTTTAAGGCTCTTTAATATACAGATCTATTTACTTATAAAAAAGAAAATAATACAGGACCAACAAATGCATATGTGGCGAGCTGATCAGTAGAGTTCTGCAAAGAGTGCTTTCTTATCGCCAGCGCTGATTTCTGCTGCACAATAATTAACATCTGTGCCATGACACAATATCATACAGCATGTGTTTAAACCTCTTGTTTGTGCTTCCATGTGGGCGAAGAGTGCACCTGCAACCAACAGTGTCAGATAAGCTTTGATGTTACGTGTATACTATGGAGAAAAAAACCCTTCAAAACTGTAATCAAGTTCAAATTTCTCAAACAATTTGTTTAGTCAATTATAAATTTATCAATCAACTTAAAAACAAAACTTATTTTGACCTGCATAACAACCTTCCAGAAGGCCCCTTTCCAGTTGCAGCCAACCTCTATAGCAGGTTGGTTATCAAGGATCCCAGATGAGCATCATTATCATCTTATGCTTATTCTGGTGTCTATAAATTTTCCTGTATGTCTACAGAATAAATCCTCAAAAATGTGCAAGGCAGTAGTTTGTAGTGCAACCTGCGCACTTTCACTCCAAACCACTAGAGGGCGCGCGAGACCAATGTTGACCTCTTCTCTGGGACATTTTAAGTTTCCGGTAGTTTTATGCCAATGATACCATAGACATATGTCTACGAACGATACAATCTAATAAACATGGCTGCCTCCTTGAAGAAAGCAGCCCACAACATCGACACACGCAAACGGACCGATGATGTACTTCTGTCGGAAGGCATCGACTTCAGCTCGCTGCTGCTGTCCGAGGTCGTGTTGGACGGACTGTCCGCCTCAGGTTTCCAGAAACCGTCTCCAATCCAGCTCAAAGCGATCCCACTGGGCCGCTGTGGACTCGGTGGGTAATAGATCTGAGCGGGTTCACTCTCACGTGCTGCTCGAGTAGAAATTATGTGTCTCAGGAACAGATACATGTACATTGTAGCACACATGCTAACATGCTGTGTCAGAGTGTGATGCTGGTTTGTGTGACAAGAAATGAGCTTTTTAATGATAGAAGAATGAAGACATGACAGTGACACATGTCTTATAGGCTAGTTTGCACATCATCAGTATTTAATCTCCTTCAGTAAGGGTTAAGTCTAACTTCTGACCCTTAAATAAAACTCTAGATTAAATCCTTACTGATTTTTAATAGGCTAACTGGATGAAAAATGGTAAAACTGCATCATTGTGTTGTTCCCCGAGACACATATAAAGGCCATTTCCAGTTTTTTGCTGGGACTCTACTGGAACTGTCTGAATTTTAGGGCTTCCTTATTAATAATGTATCAATCTGTTTTCAGCTAAAGTCTTAATTATAAATTCTTACAGCCTCTCCTGTCTAAACAGATCACCTAGGGCAGTGGTTCCTAAACTTTATTCATTGTTAATTGTGTTATAAATCAAATGGATCATCGTCCTCTAAGGCTGCAAATGTTTAAGTATCATCAATAAGGAGGATAAGGTTATTTTTGTCAGATTTACGTCTACAGTTGAGAGAAAGCACCCATGTGGCATAAATCCGCTTCGCTCACTACCAGTTTCAGATTTTTTAAATAGCCTCTGTATTATCTTGGTTTCTGTACAACCAATTATTAAAAAAGTCTCAATGTAAGAGCTGGAAATTGTAAAGAATAATAAGAAAAAAGAGAAAGTGGTCTTGGATGGATTTGGTTTACAGCTGCAATAAAACACATCAGAGATCTCCATAGTCCGTTGTCTGGCAGGCGTTGAAAGTTTCCTGACTGAAACACATGTGATTCAAATGAAATGATCTCCACATTTGAATCAGGTGTGTTGGTGCTGGGAAGCATGGAGTACCTGCAGGATACATACTGGCCCTCGAGTACCGGATTTGGAGATCTCATACCTACATGCTCAAATCAGCCGAGATAATGACAAATTCTGATTTTAGTATGGCGCTAGTGAACAGCAAATATCATTTTAGGATGAAACTAACCGTTTGCAAATGTCAGTTTAACCTAAAAGCTGGATCAGATCCCTCCATACTGCAGCCCAGCCGGAAACGTAGGTCCAGTTAGAAAGTTAGCGGGTCGTTGCAAGTGAGGGTGACTGGAGGAAAAAGTGACAGATAAGTTAGTTGTTTGGATTCAAAACATTCACGGCTGAATGTCCAGGATATTCAGAAACCAAGTGTAGAGAAAATAATTCAGCTGATAAGTGAACTGTAGTTTCACATCATAATCAGGTACAGCAGGTTAAAGGAATATTTTTATGACCCATGTAAACTTTCCCGCTACCCACTTGTAGATTGGGATGCCATCTTTGACATCATATCAGATGACCTCAGAGACGTATTTGCACACTTAACAATTACCTCTGACAGCAAGGTTTTGTTGTATTCAACAACAGGGTGATTCAAATGGCATTACGGAAACATTAAAACATAAGAAGCAGAATTTAAAAGAAGGAAAAGAACAGGAAATAACAAGTATTGATTAAAATTATGATCAATTCCAGATTAAAGAAACGTAAAAACTTACAATAATTTAGATTGAAATGTAACTTCTATGTCTCGTTCTGCCTCTGGGAACTGATAAAATACCAGATCTAGATGACCTGAGGGTTCTGGTAGGGTCATACTGGGTCAAGAGGTCTCTGATGCATTTTAGAGCTAAACCATTTAGAGCTTCATAAACCAGTAACAGAACTTTAAAGTGTGTCCTCTGACGGACAGGCAGCCAGTGTAAAGACCTCACGCACTGATTTTCTTGGTTTTAGGACTCCAGCAGCAGAGTTCTGGATTAGCTGCAGGTGTCTCATCGGATTGTTCCGAAGACGTGTAAAGACATATTTACAGTAATCAAGCCGACTAAAGATGAAAGCCTGGACTAGCTGATTTTATTATACCCTAAATTTGATTTTCAAATTTTAGGTCTAAGACCATCACTACACCCAGATTTCTGGCCATCGCTTGTTGGAGTAAATATATCATGTTCTGCTGTGTCAAATGCAGCATTAAGGTCCAGTTAAATCATCTGTACGCCATTAATGACTTTGGTCAGAGCGTCTCAGTGCTGTGGTGCTGAATACAACCTGACTGGAAGACATCACAGCTGTTTTGTGTTAATAAGAAACATCAGCTTTTTTAATGGTCGTACTCAGAAATGGGAGATTAGGGATCTGCCTATAGCTGTTTATCTGTGTCTTGTCTAGATTGTCCCCTTTTAGCAGAGGTTGGTTTACAGCTGTTTTCAGCGTCTCTGGGAAACGACCGAGGTCAAAGACGAGTTTGCAATCTGTAGCAGATCTGCCTCCACGGTTTTGGGCAGAATGTCTTTGAATATCTTTTGATTTTGTCTTTGAAGAATTTGGCAAAGTCATTGCAGCCTTGGTGGAATAAAGGTCAGGTGCTGCAGACACAGGAGGGTTTGTCAGCCTGTCGACTGTAGCGAATAAAACCCAAACATTATGATAGTATTTGCTAATATCAGAGACTTTCTTTGCAATGATAGGAGCACAGTTTCTCTTTATACATGTCATTATATGAACCTGTACATTTGTGTTTCTCCATCTGCGCTCGGCAGAACTTCTCCATGGAGACTTCTCCCTTCCAGAAACAAACCTTCACCTCAGTGGGAGCAACAGCATCCATACCATCTTTAATAACATTTTAACAGCAGATATGGTAAACTTTTTCCGTATATAAACACAAATGTGAACCATACATTCCTACGTATATGTGGGATGTGGAATACTCCCGGCATATCCTGCAGGACATTAAAAGGCTCAATTTGATTTCAGTGGGCCCTTATTGATTTAATTACATGTTTTTAGTGCCTGTTTTCATTTAACTGTTTGTTGTTTTTTGTTTGCTAAATAAAGTAAAATAAGACTATAATGTAGATTTATGATATATAGTGTTGTAGGATTGACTCTGCACCATGAGCCCAGTTGTTCTATATTCCTTATGTGCTTTTCATTTACTTCACCACAGCGTGAACTAAATAACACAGATGGGAATACATTATAGTTTGGGATGTTTGAAATAGGGATCAGTCACTTTGTCAGCATGAAAAAATGCTGCATCAAAGTAACTACAAGCTGCTTGCTACATTCAGTGACTCTTAATGGCGTTCCTGCTCATCCGTTTGGCAGAGAAGGCGTCATAGCTTTTTAAAAGGCGTCTGCTTCGGCACATTAATGCACTAATACCATCCCAGTTCACTCTCATGGGGTGAATAATTTCAGTGTCCACATTTAGAAAACGTGATCTGAAAACATCCAAAGGGCATAAAGTTTCTGCTGCTTCTGCTCGTTTGTTGCATGTGTAGTTTTCGGCAGCAGTGAAGCCACAAGTGCTTATTCACGACATGCTGGAGATAAACACTCCTGATTGCACCCAATCAAGACAACAAAGCCTTGGTTGTTTTTGTTCTGACTACCTGCCATTGTCCATCCCTTCAGATTTGATTGTACAAGCAAAGTCTGGCACCGGGAAGACCTGTGTGTTCTGCACCATCGCCCTTGACTCGCTTATCCTGGAGAATCCAGCGACTCAGGTGAGCAGATTCACATCAGACAGATTCTAAAGGAAGGGTGAAATGTGTATCCTTTCCAGTTTATTTTTATTTTATTTAATGATCAAATAATGAAATAAAAACATGTAATTTAACCACAAACAGATGCTCAGTAATTATCAATTTGGGTTTTAGCGATTATAATCTGTTTAAGCTACTTACTGTCAAATCTATGGATGAAATACATTTATAAGAAAGAACAGGTACACCTGCTCTTTTTATCATGCGATTTAATCGTATTAGCTATGAGCCCATACTGATCAGCAATAATCCAGCACCTGCTCATCTATAATTCTCTCCCAGGAAATGGCGGACATTGAATATTGCTCACAAAAAAACACCCCAAAACAATCTTTTTCTTGTCCTGCAGGTTCTTGTTTTGGCTCCTACTCGCGAGATAGCGGTGCAGATTCACTCCGTCGTGATGGCCATCGGCTGTGCCATGGAGGGCCTGGAGTGCCACGTCTTCATCGGGGGCAGGCCTGTGAGTCAAGACAAAGTTCACCTGAAGAAGTGCCACATAGCTGTAGGTTCACCTGGTAAGAGGTGGGGGGGGGGAGACGACACACAGCCTGTACATGTGATAACATGTGACAACATTGTCCCCGCTTGTGTGCGCAGGTCGTATCAAGCAGCTTATCGAGCTGGGTATGCTGTCCACTAACAGCATCCGACTGTTTGTTCTGGACGAAGCGGACAAGCTGCTGGAGGAGGGAAGCTTCCAGGAGCAGATAAAGTAAAGGAGCTAAAAGTTTCATTTTTATGCCATTTTACAAACTCACAAACTCCATGTTCTTCCCCAGCTGGATATTTTCCTCCCTCCCTGTCAACAAACAGATGCTCGCTCTCTCTGCCACCTACCCAGAATCCCTTGCTCAGCACCTCACCCGCTACATGAACGAGCCCACTTTTGTCAGACTCAATCCGAGTGACATGGGCCTGAAAGGTGAGACTCGTATTAATGGCTTTTAACATCAGCTTCGTTTACCAGTGTCTTTGACCAAATGGTTTCATGTGTGTTCCCCTTGGTGTCTCCCCCCTCCCTCTTTTTTCCCCCCAGGGCTGAAGCAGTATTACAAGCTGGTGCAGTCCCATTCACTACCTCACAAGGTGTTTGAAGAGAAGGTGCAGCACTTATTTGAGCTGTTCAGTAAAATCCCGTTCAACCAGGCCTTAGTATTTTCCAACATGCACACAAGGTAATAACAGCTTTAATGTTTGCCCTCCTCTTTGACTGCATTTACTAAAGAGGGAAACAAAGTAAAGGACTTCATTAAATTTGATAATGAATGTGTTTTGTTCCCATAGGGCTCAGCACCTGGCAGACATCCTGTCCTCCAAAGGCTTACCTGCTGCTTGCATATCAGGTGACTTTAAAACTGTGTAATACTTAGTAATAAAAAAAGAGAAATAAAAACCCAGCAGCCAGTTAGCACAGCCGTAAAGAAGCATGATGAAGCAAAAGTGCTCATTTAAATGCTTGACTGCTTGTGTGTGCATGTTTTATTTTAAAATAAGTAAAGGTTTTGGTAAGCTTTTATTTTGTAGGAGCAGGCAGACTGCTTTGTCATTGGCTGCCTATGTGATCAGATTTAATGAGGCACTGTGTGATCTGTGCAGGTGGTCTGAGTCAGGACCAGAGACTGGAGGCAATGTCAAAACTGAAGCAGTACCAATGCAGAGTGCTTATCTCTACTGACCTGGTGAGACTCGTCTTCTGTTGCATTTCTTTCCATTTCCTTTTCATCTGTTCAAAGACATGCTGTTAGATGAAGTAAACAGGTTTCGCTTGTAAATAAGGCCGTGCGGTTCAATGTGACTACTCGCATAAATAAAGGTTTCAATCTGCAGCGGGCTCTATTTTCTGCAGGCTAACGCTGATTTCCTTTTGCACATAAACATCTTTTCTCACTCTTCCTTTTGTAAAAGACCTCCAGAGGTATAGATGCGGAGAAGGTGAACCTGGTGATAAACTTGGACGTGCCGCAGGACTGGGAAACCTACATGCACAGGATTGGACGAGCCGGGCGTTTCGGTACGTCTGCAGGAATCACAAGCGTTTAATAAGTTTCTGATTTATTTTCGATGTATTTGGCTCAGCCAGACATTCTGAGTAACTGATGACATCACAGCGGGAGATATCGTTTTGTGGAGAAGTTGCATCATTATTGCACAATTTGTCCTTTTTTAATAACAACACGCAGACCAATTACCTTCACTTGAGGCAAAAATTGCTGTGGGACCGTTTTAACCTGCAGCCCAAGACCTTTTTTTAATTTCTTTTTTTTATAAATCTCGCTCCATCTTATTCATTTTCAGAGTTTTTTTTTATGGTGGGGTTTTAATATAATCCAAAGAATTTACTTTCTTTGATTCTGGTATAAAGTAGCTCTTTGAGTTGCTTTAAATATAATTTGCTTCACCAAAGAGGAGTGACTGGTTCTTCTTGACAGCATTAATAATATTTTTAAGATTAGCGCTGGTCTCTTGAGTGTCTGAAACACTAAGCAGGGTCAACAAATTGTTTGTCATCTGCATTAAATTGTTATTATCCTGTGCAGAATTGTGTGCTGTATTGTTATGGGGAGGTCATTAAATCTGGCAGACACTCTCCTTTAGGATGTGTGTGTGTGTGTGTGTGTGTGTGTGTGTGTGTGTGTGTGTGTGCACCTGCTATTCGGTTACACATAATCTTAAACTTCCATTTATCCCTTTCTGGTCATATGGTTCCATGTAACAATTATATTTTGTCTGTAGGCACTCAGGGGTTGGCTGTGACCTACTGTTGCCATGGTGAGGAGGAGAACAAGATGATGGCCATTGCTCAAAAATGTGGCCTCACTTTGACTGCGCTGCCTTGTAAGTTCTGACAGGGTGTGTGAGTTGACCTTCACATGTCAAATCCATGATTTAATGTTAATGAAAAGTAATCTGTGTCTGATGTCTTGTAGCCGTTTTGGAGCCCGCGCTGATGGATGAGCCATGTGACTGGGATGTCTGCGCTGATGCCTCGGTTCCAAACCCCGTTTCCCAGAAGAGACCCAAAACTGAAAAGAAGAGGCAAATAAAGACTGATGCGTGCAAACCCATCTGTGATCAAGCTGTGGAGCACAGCGGTCAAAGAAAGCCAGATCAGACTCGGCGAGCACCGAGGAGAGAGCCTCATACTGAGGAAAACGCAAGCCAGACATCTTCTGAAAGGGATGCTGTGCCGCCACAGAATCCGACTCTTAAAGAGCTGCAAGACGCTCTGCCGAAGATCCCTCCACTCAGCTCTTTCAAAGATTGCAGGCGGAGGTTTGTTCCTTTTGAAGAGGCTGAGCAGGACTTCCAAGCCTTCATCACTACCGGTTTGGGGAGATCAGTGGAGGTCATCAGGTTGTTTGGAGGAAAAGAAGATGGGGGCCCCGGCGATCAGAGCAGATATAGGGAGTCTGTTATACTTGATGATGACGGAGCACAGCATATAACTTATAATAAGGAAAGTTTAAAGCTGGACTTTTCACCTCAGAGACCAGTTTCTGCTTCTTTTAGCTCCCATTCCGATATGGAGGATGATGTGACTGACGGAGGATCGAATCAGACTACAGGAGCTGAATACAGAGGAGTCACTGGGCCTGAGAAAGACAAACCCGCTGCACCCAGAACACAGGACCACACAACATGTGGAGGAAATGGAAGGGCTTTGTCTAAACATAAAGGCACCGAATCTGAACCAAGCACCAAAGCAAGCAGGGGATTGCATCAAGAAACTCCTGCACGGACTCGGAGAGATGAATCCAAAAGGATAACAAAAGAGAGGAAAAAGCACACTGAGATGAAAGGGAAGCCAAAGAGAACAGGGGATGAAGAGGATGGCATGGAGATGGAGGATGACTGGAACTCAGAAGCATACTGGAGAAATTATTACAGAGCCTGGAGTGATTACTACACATCTCTGTCCGGTTACCAGGAGTATGGGTACCAAAGCTACTACAGCGCTGCTCACAACTGGATGGCAGCTTATCGCATGAACGCCGTCTATATGGACGAGCTCATGAGAGATTAATTATAATGCAAATCTGCTTTCCGCTGCGTTTATTTTCCCTCCACCAGAGCTCATGCCTGATTGTTAAGAAGTGTAGTGCAGCCGGACCGGAGAGTGTTTCCACTAGGGGGCACGTTTGACATGTTGTAGCTTTATGCGTACAAGTATGCAAGCAGTTTACTGCAAATCTATAGTTTATGGTGTCAGTTGTTTTCTAAATTACCAGGATTGCTCATATACTGTTTAGTTTTTTGCAAAGCATTCTTTTGTTGACATGACTTTCAGGGGATTTGAGCTGCAAATTATCACAAAAAATTCACAAAACTGAAGATGAGAAACATTTTTGTCATCTTTTTTTATTTTACATGATTAAAGTTTGTAAAATTTTGCTTTCTGGAATGTTTTCGTTTTGTTCATTAGTATTCGTAATTATGTCAGTCTAGCTGTTCTGCACATTCAGAAGTCGTGCTCCTGATTAAACTAATTGCACAACCGGCCCATTCATCCGCTTGTGCTGGACATTAGAAATGGTAACTAAGGTAGAAATCGGCAGTAAAAATCCTGAAGCAAAGGAAAATGTGCTGCTCAACACAATGCTGGTGGGGAGATTTGTGAGGATGTAATATTTGCAGCAATATATGAAAGGATTGACTTGTAAGAATATAGGTGTTTATAATTTGTACAACTGGATCAAATAAAATTTACATGGAAGTTTTAAGCAGAACTTACTTGGAGAGTAACTTGGATTTTATGCAGAACCATTTTGCCCTTCAGGAAAGGTCAGTTTCTATTGATGACCTTTATATGTTGTTTTTTTTCTGCATTTCATGAGGAAACCTAAAATGTGGGTGAACTCTACCAGTTCAGCTGTGCAGCTGTGTCCAGAGTACGAAGTGTTTCCAAGCAACCACTCTTTTCAAGCTGCAGAGGGAAATGCAGGAATGGTGACACCAGGTTTTTCTGTCTGGATGTGCACCTTAATATTAGTTCCAACCCCCGACAGGGGTTACTACATCTATAGGAAATTTATTTGCAACTTTTTGGCAAAATATATACAGACATGAAGGAAAAACTTGAATAACTTTGTAAAATGTACAGAAAAATAATAAATGAATTTAGAAAATTTAAAAATGAAGTAAAGAAAAAGAACTTTGTACCTTGTCTGGCTTTACTGACAGATTGAATAATTTGAAGCAGAGACTTATGGGAAAATAATCTATCCGGTAGGTTCCAGCTATCTTTCATTGCAGCTGACGGATCAGCTTTGCATGATGGAGCCTTGTCATAGACTATTTTCCTCAGTTTTCTCCAGAACCTGTCAAGTGGATTTAGATCCACATTGTTTTCAACATGCCATCGAGCTAATGTGTCTTTTCCTCCCCACTGTGGTGGTATTGCTCCCCCCCAGGAGTCATGTTCATATGTTTCGTTGGACATGTGCCATGCAAAGGATCCATTATCTGCTATCCACCTGCTCGTTTTCTTCTGTTTAGGTGTTTTTGATGGTTTATGTTCAACTTTTTTTTGGTAAAATCTCATGTCCACTGGTTTCTTATGGTTAAATCAGAAAAACTGAGTCATGAGTCATTTCTTTCAATTTGGATCATTAAACTCTGCGTGCATATTCTTGCACAAGTGTGACTAATTCACACTTGTTCAGGAGTTTGTAAATTTCAAACAAACTCTATGAAATAACTCCAAAGTTCTTCCGTTAGTTTTCCTTTAAGTCATTTGCAAAACAGAGAAAAAAAAAAGAAAAAAATTAATCAAACTTTTGGATCATTTAAAGAAAAGTAGAATACTCAACATTTAAAAGCATGTCGTGTCATAGCTGTTTCATGTGCAAAAATCTGAACATTAAAGACTGTGGCTGATAATATTCATGTCCTACAGATATGCAGAGTTGTACATCAATCTCGAAGGAAACTTTAACACTGAGTAGTGCAGTGGCAGAGTTGGTCCCGTCCCCTTGTCACTGCGAGAGACAGCTCAGTGAGGATCCTTAAGGTCACTGCCTCTCTGTGGACAATCCTAAAGCAGATGTTTGCTATGTGGTTGCATCCGACGTGAGTAGTCCATTTAGGCGATGTGTCTTCTGACATTTGGAGGTAGGGAATAACTGCACCATCAAACTGGACCAGAGGTTTGGGTATATAAACAGCATGCTCATGCTTTATATTTCAACCAGTGCTGTCATCCGGCCAGAGTGTGATGGGAGCTAAAATGACTTTTTATTTTTTCACAATATTGAAAAAAAAGTGTGGTTTGCCATTCATTTCTAGTTGTACACAAAGTTGTAAATATTAGGCTATTCTAGACTGGGTTTTACTGGAGTAGCTAATGGTGCTGCTATCTGTTGTCACCAGGAAGTTTTGCTTTGAACTCTGCAAGACTCTCCTGCATCCCAGAATGCGTCATAAACCCATTAGCTTGTGGGTTCAACTCTCGGATGTGAACATTTGGGTCACCACAAACACTGCACTTTTGGAAATGAAAAGAGCCCAGAAGCTAAATTTGTACAAGCTTCTACCTTGTATTTACACACCTGATTACATAGAGACGATTCAAGGCAAAGAGATGAGTCCACAGACCGTCTATTTGTGGCAGATATAGATGTTTTATCAGGCGTTTCACAGTTGGGACACAAGACAAGGTCATAAATAATATCCAACACCTGACAAGATACGCACAGCAGTAGTCTCAACAACGACAGGTGGCATAGAGGGCAAAGCAAAGAGTGAGGAAAACTGAGTGAGCCCAGAGAAGACAATCAAAAGAGAGTACATAACAGAGACAAACACAATCACAGACCTGTTGTTTGTAAATAAAAATGCAATCCTTTGACACTTTGAGCAGAATATATGCTTACATAATATTTAAAACTGTGTCACTTGTAAGTGCAGCTGACACAAAGCAATCTGCTGTAAAACAGGGAGGCAGGAACTTAACCATCATTGTCCTTAGCGACGGAATACAGGGAGCCTCACTTCTGCACCAACCATGTCAAACTAGTGGATTTCTGAAAATCGGAACTGTCAGACTTTACGCTGTGAATATGAAGTCAACGCATTAACCACTTTTAAAAATACACTGAAAAAGCCTTGCTTGCCTGTGCTTCTCTTATGTTTTTTTTAAATCCATGTAAATTTGCGCACAATTTGACTAAACACTAATACTGGATCTAGGCAGTTGTCGTCACTTTTTACAGTACTAAGTTACCAACAATAGTACGAGGCCACTACTAGGAATATCAGAGGTAAAACACATCTTGCTCTGGCTCTGTTCAATAGTTTCTTTTCTCTGGGTCGGGTTTAACAATCAGCAAGAAAATAAAATTACTCTGAGTAATTAAGATAATAACTCTGTTATTTTCTTTTTTGTT
>JBAMHX010000015.1:11094629-11110157 GCA_037177515.1 Pseudomugil tenellus
ATTCTATTCTATTCTATTCTATTCTATTCTATTCTATTCTATTCTATTCTATTCTATTCTATTCTATTCTATTTATTTAGCAGACATTGTCGGTCAGTCTATTATTATGTCCTTTTCTCTTCACTCTTCTACTTCTTATGTTTGCTTTATATATATATATATATATATATATATATATATATATATATAAAGAAAAGTATGTTTAATGGTTTTAACATATATCTATGATGGAATTGTCTTGTAAATAAAAAGTGCTTTACAGAAAAATTTGCCTAAACTGTTTCTTACCCAGACAATGACACAAAGATTCATGATTAGTCTAAACTAAATCAAGCAAAAAAGTTATTTGATATCTCTTTCTTAACAAAATCTAATTAATATTTTCTTTGAAATATACTAAGGCATATCTTCCTCTGAAAACAAACTTTCTCATCTGTCCTCTATTACAACACCAAGGCCGGCTCACACTCCCAGTTCTTTGATGTTACCTGTTGTCATGGGGACCTTGCTTGTGCTGCAATGCTGAGCAGCATACAGAGTACCATGTCACTGCGGTTAAAAGGGTTACATTAACATCAGCAGCAGGTTACATTAGTGGTGGCAAAATACATTTGTGGCAGCAGGGGCAGCACCATTAGCATTTAGCGTCAACTTATCAGGGGTAAGCATTCAACCTATTTGATGTCAGTGTAATACATACAGTGCACGAAGAGCTTCTGAGAGCCACAACCTCAGCTCTCAGCCTCAAAACTATTTGCATAGTTAAAAATATTTCAAAGGGATATTTTTATAGAACAGAATACTTTTAAAAAGTCGCCCTTGCTCTGTCACTAACGGGGTATACTGAATTTAATTATCACAATTTGCTCCTCATCCTTCTGTGAATCAAAGTTTTCCATCAGATTGTTTATCTGTGGACACAACATTGGTTGGCAATAGGCCGAGTTTATCAAATGCTGTTTTACAATGCCTGACTTATTGACTGTGAACATAGTCAACATGGCTCCGTTCATCAGTGTCTGGTGCAACAGCAGCAACATCGACTGTACTGATCTATGACCAAGTCTGACGGAGCTACGGTCAATGCAGCTAACTGGAGCTGCCTGGTGCCTCTGAATCCATGTTAAAGTGGTCAATGCACTGTTCAGTAAGAAGGGCTGAGATAACAACGTGCAATCCCACTTTGTCATGTTGGTCCATGAAAATCAAGAATGGCTCAAATAAACATTTGCTCAAAAGATTTGACGCAGCACCAGATGAACACAAGATGGCTATTTTCTTTTTGAACAATTATCTGCATATTCAGTTGTAGGTTTATTATTTTATTATATTTTTTAGCCTGACAGCCATCTTTCTAAAATCCCATAACAGCAAAGCAGTTGTGCAGTTTCTGTTTATTATAATTTGCAAACTTGTCTGTAGAGTTTAAATCTATAAAACCTGTGCATGCGCAAAGAAAAAAAAGCTACTATACAGTTGTCAATGTACAGATACACTTATCCTGCATCAGAAATTAAGCAAAACATTGTTAAAATCATGAACTCTGTGCTTTCCAAACTTAAGTTTGAGAGACACATCTTGCTACAGTATGTATGGTTACTGTTTATATTGCTGTGCAGGTATAAGTATGGTGTGAACCATCTCTTAGCAGTGGCTGGGCATAAAACTGACTGGCATATAACTAGATCTGAGAGTGAGCAGGTCACTGGTTATAACTGATCAAACTAAAAACCATCCTATTCTAGTCACCATCCTATCAGTCAGAGCATCTCAAGGAAGAACAGGAAGTCTAAAACAACAGTGGCAGTAGTTAATGACGGTCAGTCTGTCAGGGTGGATCAGTATTTGCGGATGAAGGTAGATGTCTGGATGCCAGTGTGAGTGGAGGAAAGTAGGTTGCAGGAAAAACTAGGGCATCACTGAGACTCAGGAGAGGTGTCTCCAACCCAGCCTCCTGTCCTATTTCACTGCTGGGCGAGACTGGCATGTGTGTTTGTTGTGTGTGTTGTGTGTGAGAGTGCACGTGTGATTCAACAGAGGGAGCACCATGGGCAATCAAGGGAAAGCTTCAGGCACAGGAGGCTGAGAGATAAGAGGCAGGCTCCAGGTAGACTACCTGTATGAGAAAAGAGGCCCAGTGACATGTTTCTTTGCTGGGGTGGAAAGGATGTGCAGAAACTCTCCAGGGCATAGACCAAATGTCAGACTGTCTGTGCACATACTGGAAAAGTACTTTGAGCTTTATTGGAATTTGTCACTTGTGTGTATGTGCATTTGCCTTTAAGTGTGTGTTCTCCAGCTGGCCAGATAACTGAGTTGAACAACGCAGCACAGACAGGTGAGACCATGAGGATGTAGGTGTTTTTGTTTGGCCGTGTGGGTGAAAACAACCTGTTGACCGTCACTAGCATTATATCTGCAGTGCAGCTTAATAATAATAATGTACTGCACACCTGTTGTGAAATATACCCAACCATGCATTCATGTTCTCATCTAATGTTAACTGTGTTGCCATGCTGAGCAACTAGTCCCCATTTTCCACTTGTCTTGGGCTTTCAAACACATCACTAATTCATTCCTGGAATTTCCCCCATGCTAAATTTGAACTGAAATACAGGCCCTTTAGTGTGGGGCCAAGTTCTGTAAGCCCACACCGCAACTCTACTCTCAGTCACTGATCCTTGTATCAAATCAGAATAGAGATTTAGGCTAATGGTTGATTCGCGGACAGCTATTTGATCTTTAACCATGCAGGATATTGGTAGCACATAGTCAGGTGTGTGTGAGTGTGTGTAGTGTTGGGTTGCAAGATTAGATTTTGATGGGTTAATTAGCTGGTCATGTTATCCTGGTTTCGTTTTACAGCACCTTTGGATACAGCGCACTACAGCATTAACTACTGCTACGTTAGAACTGCGGCTACCGTTAGCATCTGATGAGAATTTATTTCACATGAATACACATACATAAAATGACACATTTGTATCACAGAGTAATACTTGGTTCTTACACATGGTCCATTTAAAGATTCAAAATTTTAAACTTTGTCTTTGAATTCTTCAGGAACAATTAAGAACATTTCTTGTCCAAGAGAAATATAACTAACCACTGATATCTCAACTTCTATCAGACTTTTAACTTTCCTCTATGAGGATTAATTGAAAAAAAAGTAAAAAAATAAATAAATAAAACCTCAAATTACCAGAAGCTATGTTTTTATTCAGTACCTAATGAATTCACAATTATTTCAGACATAAAGGGATGGTTTCCTCTCTTACAGAATATCTTTACATACATAAGGATTGTGTACCAGGATTACGAGTTCAGATGTCAGTGATGAATTATGACTCAGCTCTGCTAACAAACATTAGATGTTTCAATTAAATGTATTTGCAGTAAGACATTTTTTGTATTTTCACATTGTATTCATGAATTACACTCTCTCTCCAATTAAGGTATTGCAGAGTTAGAATATGGAAATAGCAAATACAGTTGCTTGTTTATATGCAAGCACACAGAATGGACTGAAGTGTGGCGAAATATAATGGTAAACGTTTTGGTCCAGAGAAAGCCACTAAAAGTGTTAAAAGGTAGAGTAGAAGATCCTGGAAAAATGTTTCGAGCAAACTACATTTTCCAACACACAATTATAAATTATATTTTTATTTTAAATTATACATTTTTATTTCATAGTATTTCATTGTATTGTTTTACCTGTTTTATTATTTATTGACACTATTATTTATTGAATTATTTTTAGCGATAGCTAAGTTTTTGCAGCACTTTGGGGATGTTCTGTTTTTAAAATGTGCTTTATAAGTAAAGTGGATTGGATTCATTGGAAGAAGTCCAAACCCATTTCCTCAGACGTTCCCATACTTCCAAAACACAGACACATGCTATGCTTGTTCTTGAGGGGGTTGAAAGAAGATATATATCTTATATCATACATTAAATGTAGTAAAAAATGCTTCTGGAAAACATCTACTGCCCTTTCATTTTATTGAAATGAAGAGATGCTGCAACAAATGAAGGAACAATTTTCTGTTGGAGGTGAATCTGCTCTTTTTGGGACCTTTAACAAAAATTATGTTGTCTGTGTTTCAATACCAACAGAAACAATGTCCATCCAATAAGTGACACTGCAACGCTTAAATGCTTAAATATCTTTAAATAGCAGTCAGACACTTTCTTTTACTATATATTTATATTTTAAGAGGCAAACGTGTAACTTAAGGTGCTCCTGCAAAACGTCAAACATGCTATTATAGGAGCCATAAGTGACTTTGCAGTTTTGTCAAGGTATGTGGAAGCCTATATTTGGTTCTGATACATTTAATAATCTTTTCCTATTTTTTTTTTATTTCATAGTCTTGTTGGATTTAGTATAGTTATAAGGCACCTTGGGCAAATCTGCTTATCAGACTGTGACAAACGAGGGATAAAGAGGCAGCTCTGTGTAGGAGTTTGTCTTCAGTCACATTCTACAATTTTTACCTTCCTTTCAAACTCATCACCTCTAGCCCACATGCTATCACACAGTGGAACACTTTACTGCTCTGATGGGAAAACATGAAGAATGCTGTTGCTTGTTTGTTCAAGTAACATTTTTAAGAAATGTTGGATTTTACAACTTTGAAGAAAAAAGAGAAATTTTACAGAAATCCACATAAAAACAAAGAAATGTTGTTTATATAGCACCTGTCAAAACAGTGACCAGAGAATCAGGTGATGTTTTCTGATGAGGGCTCGGAGTGGAGTGTGTGTTTGAGCTGAAAACTAAGACATATTGATTTTGTAGAAGAGCAGTGGGTGGCTGAGAGAGCGCAAAAGAGGGCAGACTACATGCAGGCACAGTTAAATTTTAATTTCAGAAAGGTCAGTTTTTCTTCAAAGTCACACGTGAACATAATCTTCAAAGTAAGTGTGGCTGAAAAAGAGCCGGGCTCTGTTGGACTGCTGAGGATTAACCCACAGGACAGAAGCAGCCATGTATTCCACAGTGTGAGCAAGGGCCACTATGAAAAGGACGCCTGTTAACAAGCACCATAGGCCAATTAGTAACGATGGCAATGAATAAAAGAAGAAACAGGCTCTCTGTGGCAGAAACCAGCTTTCACACTGAAGTCCAAAGTGCTTTATACCTACTTGTGTAGTCCTTAAATAACTTAGTCACAGGCATAAAGAAGAATTCATGCAAAAACATGTATATTACAGTACATGAGGATATATAAAGTGTATTGCATCTAATGAGATCACCTGAGGAGGACAGAAAATGAAGTAGCCCAGGCATCACAATCATATCACACATCAAAGATAATGCGGCTGAAACGAATCCACCGGACAGTGTAAATGTTATGCACTATATGTAGAAAATTACTTAAAAAAAAGGTAGACATGTTAAACCTTTTGTGACTTTTCTATTCTCTCCACCAAACCTGGACAAAATGGTGAGTAGCAGCAGAATAACACAGATGTCTTTCAAGGTAGACTTAGCAGAAATATGGATGTTTGAGGACTGCATGTGCATAGTAATTTGATTTGTAGGGATGAAAAGGAGGAAGAGCAACTCTGTAGACACAAAGTGGATGCTCAAACATCAACATTTTCATCAATATTACACAACTTAAACTATCAAGGAAGATACGCCCAATCCATGAAAATGTAATGCAGAATGTGTCCGTTTATGAAGGAATAAACACAAGGTTAAACCCACAGTTAGCTTTACTAGATGGCTTATTTAGCCTCTTGCTCTCTTGATTGCCTCTTAAGAGACTCTATGCCCACTTAAAGGGATTGCATTAACCTGTTCCACTCTCTCTGGGCAGATGAGCTTCTCCCTCAACCCCTCTTTCGGATCTCTATTAAAGTCTTCCTTCTTTGGCTGGGATCTCCGTTTGGCCTCTGTTCAAATGCACACACATTAACAAAGCCAGACACAGTCCACTGTGTTCTTGTCCAATGCATCATCCTGCTTTTCTTTGATAGGTGAAACTTTTCTTTCTTTATTTGTACTGTGAAAGTACATTGCCATCTTGCACTTTTTATAAGGCTAGTTTTAAAGAAAAGCATCTACAATACGTTTATGTAACTAGAGAGGTTTAAACATATGCCATCAAACCTGAACAACACTGTGAACAAAACAGATGCTGGCAGACTTGCACACACTCCAAGCTTTGTTTGACTGCCTCATCCATGACTGTCTTGTATTCTCTCAGGCCAATGCCGGTCCTCCCAGAAGTATTTAAATCTCTCAGCACACCTGCCTCTGAGGCTTGTACAGATTGCATGACAGCCGGTGTACCTGGTCTCGTCTTCTGCTTGCTCGGCCCTGTTCTCTGCCCTCTCCATCTGGCTCTTCCAGCCTTTTGCTCCAATCATGGCAGTAAATGCAACCCAAGCAGCTGGTGTGCCAGCCAATCTCTGGACTCTTAACAGTTCAGTCTCCCCTCGACAAGCTAAGAATGAACATGTTTCCTTACTTTACATCTGGTGTTCTTCTTCTCTTTTCATTTCATCCAGACTGTTGTGTTGTCACGATAAACTTCCTAAAATAATGTACAGTTTCATTTTTTGAAATTTCTTCGTGACTTAGTAATAAAATGATGAAACATTAGATTATATTCAAGAATTAGATTAAATGGATCAGTTATGCAAGAGCATTTCATAGTCCTAAGTTATTAAAAAGCATAGTAAAAAATGTAATATGACTATATATTTGAATGATTTTCTCTCATTTCAGTTAGTTGAGTTTCTGCTCTCTTTCATCTATAATCTATAGAAAACCTATAAAAATTTAACAGATATGACACAAACTCCCCTGAAACAACTTTCTCACAGAAATAGTGCAGAGGTTTTGTCATTTACAGATAATTTGATTTAAATGCTGTGCAGAGTATCAAAGCAGTTTGAGACTATGTTTGGCACAACCTAAAAATATGACCACTCCAGGAAACTGGCTAATATGCAGCTATCTGTTAGAAGTAAGTAACTGTATACGCATACTAGAAAATGCTATTGTTGTGTTTACAAAGAAAGAATTCCCTGCAGAAAAATCCTTAGACACATATTTTTGTATAACTGTTTGTAGTTTTGGAAGACAAGTCTTGAGGCACCAGACCATAGTTTTGGATGTTGAGACACAAAGTCAGCACGGAAAAGACTTTGAGTCCTTTGAGACACTTGAGGTTTCACTCTGCTCTTTTGATGATTTGGATCCACAATTTTTTTTTGCTGTTAGGAAAATTCTCCCAGGAATCTAAATTATTGAATCAATAATGATAATAGAGAGGCACCAGTACCAGTTTTTTTTTTCGAGTCCATTAGGCCTACAAGTGCAAGTACTTAAATATAAAGTATTTCCTAATATTGAGTACTGATACAAGTACTAATAGCTCTTCTAACAGTTTGCTGGTAAGTACTGTAGACAAGAATAACAAACTCAGACTTAACACTTAACTGGACATCCAATGATAGAAATTATTGCCTGATCTCTTTGTATTATTATTTTTAATTTTGACAGCCCTATTTTTTCCCCATTCTATCACATTGGGTAGTATCAGAGCACTTTTATGAATTACACATACAAGTATACACAAGTAGTATCTTACTCAGTACTGGTATTATTCCATCCCTGATAATTAATAATTGGATGAATTTGTCTCAAATGAACTGATTTAGTGAATTAGTGTCCTTAAGGTACTTTAAGATTTGTTTACTTTTGCCACTTTACTTTTATATAAGTAAGATTGTACAATGAATAACTTCTGCTTCATTGTCAGAGCTCTCTTTTTCCATTGTGATAACAGTATTTTTTAGGATTAATCAAAATGCTTCTTGGCACCACATACTGCTTTAAACAATTAAAGAAACAAGAAAATTAGTGATTAATTTGTCATTGATGTTGGACATTTAATAATATTATTAGGTGAAGCACAGAAAGGCTGCCCCCAGAAATAAAATGCAATTATGATGTGAAATAAATCCTGAGAGATGTTCTGTGTTTTGTGGGATTTGGATGAAATGAAGACATTGGACGGTTCCAATCATTAAGGGATTTAACCTTCATATCGACTATGTTTTGGACTATGCTCTGTAACATGTAACTGGACATGTGAAATATTCTTAATTTCGCCCACGAAGCAAAGCTATTTGGAATGTTGTCAATTTGGAATAAATTGACCCTGCAGAGTATTTATGAGCATGTCAAAATAGCTGTATACAGGCTGTTCAAATCTAGCAAACAAAGATAAAAAAATTAAATACTCCATGTATTCATATCATATTCATAAAGCATGCAAACATTTGTAGCAAGAAGTTTCATACTGTTTCTAACAGGAAAAAAAAAACCCAAAGTACTGGCCCCTCTGTGGAGGTAACAGCTCGAAAAACATGCCCCCCACATGCTATACAAGCACGCTTCTTACACACTTTTTCACCCTTCCCCAAAGCCTCATCAACACTAATGTGGAGAGTGCAGAGGAGAAACAGCATGTTATTTTTAGTGCCGTTAATGCTCACAACAGGCCTGATTCCTCTGTGTTAGCATATGCATGGTGGCAAAGAAAGATACACAAACAGCAAACCCACACCCGGATACACACACCGATGCCATTACTTAGACATAATTGCAGATTGAAACACACTGGCCACTGTGATATTTCACATCCAGACATTCCTTCCACTGAGCTGTGTATGTTGAGTCCTATTGCTCTGTCATAACAATTCAGAAATTCTGGGAAAAGAATATACAGTACTAAGACTTGATTGCGCATATACACACAGAAAGACAGAGATGTGAAATGCACTTCCAGCCAAATGTAAAAACACAGATACACATCAGTGCTGTCTATTTGGAAATATTTCTATTTGATGACAAAAGACAGTAAATCTACTGTTGCTGTATGTTGGTATCTCTGTGTTGAAATAACAGGGAGCAGCAGGGAGTCTTGAGTTGCTGTATGTTTCCATTTTCTTTTACATAGATATACTGTTTTAAACTCATTAAGCAACTGCTAAGAGCAAGTTTAACAAAATTAACAAAGATTTCAAACAAAGCTTTTTGACTAACCCAATAAAACAAATAAATAATTTCTTAATTATCCCATTTTGATGACCTGAAAACTCAGTGGAGTCAAAACATTCACTCAGTCTTGTTTTAGTAGAATCTTTGAAAGGCAAAATAACTTATGACAGATTTGATAAAAAAGTATGAAGCAGTACGTTCTGTATCCAGAGGCTTTAGCTTAACATTTACACGAAGACATTAGCTCCTGCTATTTTCTCCATGAAGGAATAATCATGGATTACAACACGAGAAACGTGAGAGTAATAATGTTCTGTGGAAGCCATTAATTTGTTCACCGCCTTCAAAACAAAAAGTATGCAGGGACATTCCACTCTCTGTAAACATTTGGAGTTGAGCTGAAAGCTTTTCCATTTCAAAGACTGCAAGAGAGAAGATGCACGTTTCTATCTGTGGATGACTATTATAGAATTTCCATATCAGCGTTTCTCATAATTTGATGCAATTTAAACTGAAGTCATCCCTTGTGTATTTTTGAAGAGAAGTGTGTGCTCTTATATGCACTGCATGCAAAGCTGTTTGTGTGTATGCCTGGAGCAAAGAAACAGCCTTTGGCCAAATACTCAGGCTAAGTTAGCATCTTTGCCACATGGCTGGGGGCAAGAGAGTTGCTTTGCATCTGCAATTAGCATTCTTAGAGGCAGTACAGAGAAGGAAGATGAACATGTGCATTAATACATCTTCTCTCTGAAGGAAGACTTCTTATAAAAACTTCAGAAACTAAATTTTCACGCACATTAAAATTATTTTTTTAGCTGTTGTTCCATGGGCTACAATGAGGATGTCTAAAAAAATGGCATTATCTGATACCTAACCATGTGCACTGACCTTTCTATCAGCCAAATGATATATCTAGCTCCCTTCAATCCAAAGCATTAACATTCGCCAAAACATCACAGTCAGTACTTCTGTGAGTGAACCAACAGACCGCCAGGTCTTTCTGCTTGAAACCTTATCACCATGTCTGCTTGAGAATGATTTTTTCATCGGCCAGCTCCATGGACACGCATGCAAACCTGCCAAACAGGCAGAGAGAAATACACAGACCCACAAACACATGTGAGGGCTGCACAGGCCAGACCACAGGCTGTGTACGGATGATGTTCCATTGTTTAGTTCCACACAATTACATTCACAATAACCCAGAGCCCCTCAGGTCCCTCACAGCCAAAAGCTGTATTCCATTACACATCCTTGTTCCAAAACACTTGTAATGGGCCTAAATATAATTAACTTACTGAGAACAATTTGTTTTAAGTTTATCACAATGTCAAAAACTGGTGCAAGTTTAACCACAAAGTAAACACAGACTACCTGAAGCTTTAGGCCAGGTGCTAAGATATGTTGGTAGGGGAGTAAAGAAGAATGGAGGAGGGGCTGACAGCAATGAGGACAGAATAGCCACACCATTCTGTCTCCATCTTACAGCCTTAGTAGAGGTCTTGGACTTTCATGCACTGACAAACACAATTAATTGGGGCAAAATGTGGTGCCTCCAGGGCTCCAGTTACTCTTGGCTCATTTAATCTGTTCTGCCCCCCCTCTTTTTCCAGGGTGTTTTAAGCTGCAGCAAGGTTGGTGCAGTGATGGTAATATTCATCGAAGCCCCATCTAAACATTCCTTATAATAAGAAGACACAAACTAAACATTATTCACCACTCCTGTGGTGCTTTTAGGAAGCATTTTTTCTTCTTTTTGATGATTGTTGCTTTGAGGAGGAGTTTAAGTTACCAATACGACTTCTAAAAAACAAACAAACAAATGAAATGAAATGAAAGAAGTTTGGGATTCAAGAGATTCAAAAGTCTGTGGTCCTTCTCCTGCTAGGGTTGCATTGTATACTGGTACCAGCGTAGTACTGCAATACTAGCGCTTTGAAAGCTATATTACAGCACTTTATTTTTGTAATGCATACACATTGCTACATTGAAGCCTGTTTTGTAGTGATGCGAGGCCAGCAAGTATGATGTAGCTGCTAAGCTACAACGGCAACTCCCACTCTTACCGAGGAGGAGAAAAAATGAATAGTTGTGTTGCAGGCAGACAGACCAGGTTAGAGAAAAAACAACGATAGATATAATAGCTAGAGAGAAGCCTGTATTTGTTACAAAATGGGGGCCTGAAGTACGGCTTAGAAATATTTCAAGTCTGAACTGAATGATAAAGACTAGCTGCTGATCACTGACGCAGCGCAGTGCAAGAGATGCTACAGTGTGTCTTGCAAAAACAAGGCAATACTTTAAACTTGCCCAAACATATAGAGGATAACTTGGCAGACTTTTTCCATGGCTTTAGTCATGAACGGCATGTAATAATGTTGTTCATTAGTTCACTGCACTGTTATGTTGAAGAATAAAGCACAAAGCCCCTCCCAGACCAGTAGTAACCCTACAGTAACCTAAACACACAGAGCTAAAACTTGTCCATGGTTAACTCAAGGACATGTGTTATAACAAAAGTTAGTAAGTGCAGTTTAAAAATAGTTTTAAAAGTTGTGCTACATTCTTAAAAATTTAAGTTTTTCTGCACAAATTAACTTAGTGATGCTATGTTGAACGCATGCACACAAATGGCCGTTCATACAGACATAACCCCATTGCCTGTTTAATGCTTTAATTAAACATTAAAGCAAAGCGTCATCCATTCGTCCATCCATCTCTGCATCCATTATCTGACTGCTTATTCTAATAAAGAGTCATGGGTAGCTCGAGTCTTTCCCAGCAATCACAGGGCGAGAAATGGGACACATCCTGGACAGGTCGCAAGTCCATCACAGGGCTCAAAGCAATACATAAATTAAAAATATTGAAACACAATTTTTTAAAAACATTGTACAAGCCTAAAATATTTAATTAATTTATATGGATTTAATAGCAATATATTTTTCTAGTTATGTCCATATAGTTTTTTATGCAAAATTTAAAACAAACCTCTTGAACAATGAGTAAAATAATGTAATAGCATTCAAATTAAAACAACTATGTCAATTAAAATACTGTACTCCCTTCTTAATCGAGGAAACTAAAGACTGTCTAGTTTTCTTTGCTAGGAACCTGGGGAGGAGTTCTTCCTGCTACAGTATTTCAAATGAACATTTAATTTGAATGCTGCTTTGTTTTTCTGGTTCTCTCTGTTCTAAAGAATTGAACGCTTCAAATACTTTACCAATAATTTATTTTGACAATCTGTGTTTTTGTTCTGAAAGTCTGCTATAAAATAAAGAAAATATTGACATTGGAGTGTGATATATTTTTCTCAAAAATTATTACAGCATCAAAAAATAAACATGTTAAATGGCATCGAAATAGAAATGTGGTATTCTGAGAAGTCTCTTTCACACTGACATTAGTGGGAATCACTGTGACTTACTAATCAAAAAAAAAAAAAAAAAAAAGAGAACAGCAGGGTGGCAGTGCTGAAAAAGAATACAAAACAAGTAATATCTAATAATTATTGCAAAACAAAAAAAAAATGACTGAAATTTACAATACAACAAGACAAAGTATTTGCGCGGTGTGAAGACAGTAAAAGACAGAGCTAGAGAGCTATATTCAGCTCACAGGGCGAGTTCCAGTGAACCAGAGTGATTGTTTAAACAAGTGTTGTGACGCCTACACAGCCCACGTTGCATATCGAACTACATCAGTATACCACAGTAAAGGTCTAGTGGGTCATCAGCAATAACAACTGCAGCAGCTGAGAATAGCCTTGTAAGGCTTTACTGACTGTCAGCTGGCTGCTTGGAGTCCAAAGCAGCAGGCAGCAGCTGGTTGCAGAGCAGCAGTGTGGTGTTTTATGAGGAGCTGGAGGAGCTGATGGGAGGTGTGTGTAGGGTGTACGTAGGCTTGCGGCACAGAAAGAGCACAAACAGACAAAGCAGGAAATTAAGGAGGTGGGAAACACAATAACATCAAAGGACAGAGATGCAGGATGGTTCAACTGCAGCAGAAATATGAAAAACCCACTGAACACATTATAATGCTGGATCTGAGTGGGAAAACTGCCATAAAAACTGCTTTACTGTATTTAGGTTATATGTAGGTAAGGTCTAGAATAAATCATGTCAATATAAATTAGTAAGATAAGTCTTTAACATAAGAGGCAGTATATTTCCATTTTTTGTCTTTGTTTTTCTTTGTTTGAACACCGTGTGAGTGGTGCGTGGGAGAGCCACAGCGATGTCTCAATGAGGATGACATCATCTGCGTTTATCACATTAAGGTAAACAAATCACACATTTGCCAAACTCATAAACGATTATTTCAAAAGAATTTGGTGAGAGGGTACCAGTTTCAAAAGGTCATTCCACTGAAGGAATACAACTTTTAAATAATGCACTACTATTACATAAAACGGATTTAGTAAATTGAAATCAATTTAGATGAGTTGTGTAGTTTTTTTTATTATTATTTATTTACTTTAAGCACTACATTAATACATCCTCTCTTCACATGGACATAATGCCAGGTGTGGACCAGAAACATCTGAACAAAACTGAGCAAAACGGTTTTAACTGGCTGTGTGATGCCTACACAGCCCTTAGCTGTGTAAGAAGTGTCTGTCAAATCCCATCCTATTTTTGTGAAAGAACGCAAAGCTATTGCAAGGGAATGCAAAGGTATTGCAAGGAAATGTGAAAGCACTGCAAGGTAAGACAGAAGAAAGATATCTCCCCATGTCCTCAAGAGGGCTTTTTTTTCACGTCACGTCAGATACTGAGCACCTGTCCACCCCAATTTCATGATTAGACAAATATTAAATAAAATTAAACCATTATATCTCTGGTTTTACATAATCTATAAATCTCAAACAAAACCAGGAAAGTTTTAGATGAACGTTTCAGTGAAGTTGGCTCTCCAAGTGACATGATTTTTGCTATGGTGGTGTGAAAATGACCTGATCATGTATATAACCTAATTTATTTAAAAAAATGATCTGGTTACTGAAAACGTATGCTAAGGTTGATTAGCTAATTAGTAAACTTTATTCTTGGATCTGTGATCATGCTGATGTGACTGGATCATGCAACATTTTTACAGTCTTGTAATAATATCCCACCCTCAATAGACTTTGATGTAAAAATTGGAGTTTGACAGAGAAAACAGACTCCCTAGACCAACTCTTCACAGAGACACAGTGGAGTTTTGTGATCCTTGAAGATAATCTTCCTCCTCTCCCATTCCTCCAACTCCAAATGAAGTGGAAAACCCTTTGAACAAACTTAATTTGTTCTACCAGTGTCGACTGTTTGCAGGCCCTGCAAAGTCCACAACTCCAGCCCCATGATTGGCTAGACTGATCCAAGTCCGGCCTCTCAGCCAAGCCCGCTGGCTTTCAAAAGTACATTTCAGCCATTGCTCTCTTGTTTTTTTTAGTTGTGTGCTGCTACTCTGTTTGTTGAAACAGTTCTGGACTTTTGTCCTCCTTGCTGTAGAACAAAGGAAGTCACATGGTTTGAGCACATAGCTGCTCAATGATGAAGGATTAAGCATTCACCTTTCTGTAACTAAGTCTGAGACTCTGAATGGAAGTTATATTTTTTCACAACCCATGTTTAGACAACTCTACTTTGGGGACACTTTTGAACCTTTTTGGTTCGGCCATAACCACGCCACCGACAGAGAGACCATTCAGGCTGCGAACTCAAGGACAGGCTTTCTCCCCGACTCAGACACAAGGCCAGGACGGACCAAGGCACCATGACTGCCCCAGAACGGACCGGAGCGTCCAGTCCACTGGTCGTAAGCTGCGGTTCTGAATGAACCCCGTTTCCTCAGCAAGGAATTAATGATCTTCAATGATGGTTGGCGAGATGTGAAACTATTTCATCTAGGCATTAGGTGATAGTTCAATCTCCATACATGATTAAGAAACATCACAGTTTACTTAATACATGTTTAAGTCATATTCATTCCATTAAAACATTTTCCCTTAGTCTCTTAACACAAAAGTAGATCTGGAGATGGAAAGTTCAGTAAAGAGTACTAGCATTAACTAAGGCTAGCCAGTGAGCTAGAAATATGCTAACATCACCTCTCAGGGGATGTTACATCCCCTGAAAGGGGTGCAACCTGACAACCACAGATAGAGGACAAGAGTAGTTGGTTAAATATTTATTTTACAATGTTGATAATGAATGCTGTGGAACCTATGGGGGAGGAAGGGATGTTAGGTTTTGCCAAATAAAATAAAAACAAGAAAACAAAACGAGGCCTGACTCACCTGATGCTTTAAAACCAACAATCAAAACCCCTAACTAAACTTATCTACAAAGTCCTTTGACTCAAAACATTTACAGGGGGTGGCAACAACCTAGTGAGGCTAGTGTTTATAGACACAAGTTACCTAAGTGGTGAGTATGTACAGGTAGGGATGTTATGCTCGAGCCGATCTGTTCGATCACGTGTCGAGCATATGACACGGAAGTGTTGCGAGCATTGTT
>JBAMHX010000015.1:11110257-11122928 GCA_037177515.1 Pseudomugil tenellus
CAGAACACCAAGCCATTTTCATGCAGTTGGTCAAAGTTGGCTCAATGATTCATGAGGCCTCGGTTTCACCATCCCTATGTACAGGGCACCCCAATCTGTCCACAACCTCCCCACAACATACCTGTTCCCAGCAGTATCACCATTAGTTTGAGGAGAGCAGAGAAAAAGCAGCCCTGACACCCCAGAGGTGTCACTTATATGTGGTGGTCCTCCAGGTGTATCTGCTTGAAGTGATTGGAGCACCCAATCAATGATAGGCTGAGGAAGACAAACACCTGATGATGATTAAGTGGAATCACAGAGTTGTCTGCACGTAACACCCCCACATATTCAAATCCAAACATGGTTTGAAACTACCAGTGATCCACATAGACAGCACATGACAGGGCATCAGCCAAAACATTTTCAGAACTCTTTTTGTGGAAGATTTCAAGATTATAGCCCTGAATAAACAGAGCTCAACGCATATGACGGTGATTATCTTTGACAGAAAAACTAGAGGGTTGTGATCTGTATAAACCTTAACAGGTTTAACACTTGAACCCACATAAACTTCAAAATGTTGCAGGGCCAACAGCAATGCAAGTGCCTTTTCGACAGTGGGAAATTTCAGTTTGTGAGCGTTAAACTTCCTTGAAAAATAGCACACTGGTCTAGCCCATTGCTATCTTCTTGCAGAAGGACAGCACCAGCCCCAACAGCACTGGCGTCAATCTCAAGTTTGAATGGCCTTTTAAAATCTGGGGGAGACAAAATGGGAGAGCAACAAAGCATGACTTTGATGCTATCAAAAGACTTCTGACACTCTTCTGACCAAGCAAAAGCCCTTGAAGGACTAGTCAATTTGGTTAGTGGTGTTGCCACAGATGAGAAGTTCTTGCAAAACCTATGGTAATACCCCACCATGCCGAGGAAACGCCGAAGTTCCTTTCTACTCTTAGGAACAGGATAGGTAATAGTGCCCTTCCCAAACTCGCACTTTGCCAGGTTAAGTGTCAGAGAAGCTGTTGATAGACAGTCAAAAACTTCTCTTAAGGTAGCAAGATGGTCCACCCAGCTGTCTGAATAGACCACAATGTCATCCAAGTATGTTCTGTAGTTAGGGATGTCACTGAGTACTTTATTAACAAGCCTCTGGAAAGTTGCAGGAGCATTACACAAGCCGAAGGGCATCACGGTGTACTGGAGAAAATCATCAGCTGTTACAAAAGCTGAAATATGACCATATAACCCCCATGCTGAAATCCGTCCACTGGCTGCCCATTACATACAGAATACAGTATAAACTCTGCCTCCTCACTCATTAGTGCATTCATGGGACTGCTCCTGCCTACCTCCGCGAACTCCTCCGCCCCTACACCACCACATGAAGCCTCTGTTCCACCACCTCCGCCTATCGCCTTCAGAAACCCAGGACCAACCTCTCAATTGGAGACAGGTCCTTCCAGGGCCACATTCCTGGAAATAATTGATGTATCCCTGTTGCAACACACCTGGCTTCTGTTAAATATATACAAAAGTCAATGAGATTCAATTTAATGACTGATGAATTTGAGTCAGCTTTGTTGGAGCAGGGAGTCATGGAAAATCTGCTGGATTGTGTTCCTTGAGGACCCAAGCTGGGCATCCCTGCTGTAATGTGTTTCAGTATAATTTGCAGTCTAATTAATTTCTCTCATCTCTTTTCTAATTATCTTCGTGCTTGTGTGAGTGATGAAACAGAAAAAAGATAGATTAAGACTTTGGCCTTCATTTACCACCACCTTTTTTAGAACTTCTTTAAAGTGTAACTAACCTCCAAATTACTTTTTTTGCTGACAAACTGTCTAAATTGTGCTCTAAATGTGCTGTCTTCTTATTTTAATCCATTTTTTTACATTTTGTTGTAAAGTTGTTTAATCGGGAAAACTTTGATCTAAAACCGTCTTAGTGCTGCCCTCTTCTGGTTGAAGATTGGCTACTGCATTTGAATTTTCCTATTGGCCAAAAGAGATACATGCCTATGTCAACGGTACATCACAGAGACACGCTCCCTCCAGGTCATTCCTCCACACTTAGCCGTGCCCCTCTGTGTCTGTCGACCCAGCCCATTTCTGTGGAGTTTTTAAAACTAGTCTTAGGGCTGGGTCAGCCTCTTTCGGGCGGGGTGGGGGGAAGAGTTACACTTTAAATTCTAAGTTGTCAATAAAACGTTTCTTGTGAGAATGTAAGATTCACAAACTTCATTATTGACAGCAAAACAGTTTGTATCCTTCCTTTTAGAGTTTACTGATAATTGCCATTCTTCTGCCGATGAAGGGATGTGCCAGCCGTCCCTAAAAAAGCTGAAAATGACCATAAAGGGCATCGGCCTAATAGGCCGTGTGCAGACAAAGATGAGGAAAAATAATAGATAAAAAAGCTAGATTGCCACGGTAAGATTCAGATATCATAAAAGTTTATATAGGTCATTTAGGTCTTAAAAGAATTTTATGTATAATGAGGCAATTAATTGCTCCTGAACACGAGCATGTCAGAATGTTGAACCTCGTGGCTAATGTGGTAAACCATGGATAAAATATTAGTGTATCTTTACATGCCTTCTATGGTTTGTAAAGCTAATTGCCACCTGCTGCGTCCAAACATCCAGCATGCTTTTCAGATGTCTGCATTGCACTAAATGGTGGAGCGAGTAAGTGTGTGCGTGCAGTGGATGGAATGAAATCTTCCGGTGAGTCTGAAAATTATTCAGCGGTGTTATTAACCAGGCTCAGGCAATCTCTTTGTCTCCTAACAAAACTAAACATAGTAATAAAATGAAAGTATTGCATAAAAATGTTTATTATTAAAAAAATATGTATCAATGAGCCATGGAGGTGCAAGCCCCCAGATTAGCTCAACAAGATGAATGGGTCTTGTGCTCCTCCTGCAAAGTAGAACACATTCACCCTGTGGTTCTGGTAGTTGCAGCAGACTTGGACATTGATTAGCTTGATGTTGAGGTAAGTGGAACAGATCTAGCTCTGATGATATTAGGAAGACCAGCGGAAGACTTAAATTTCTTCTTGACTGCAGCTTGTACTTTTACCATCACATGTGATGTAAAATAATACAAACATCCATCAGGAAGATTGACTAGATGAAACATAGTAAATTATAACAATCTTAGCAATAGCAAATAAAATAGATGAGTTTTTTCCTTTATTTTTTGTTAATAATGCTTATAGATTTACTTGTCTCTGCATTGTCTACATGCTGCTTCTTAGATGATTCACTTGGCTTGGCTTAAACATTTACAGCACAATTTGTAGCACCTGAAGTGACACAGAAAAGATAAAATCCAATGAATTATTCATCCCAGCTTTTTTCCTTCCAGTGAAAAGAGGTGGTTTTGCTCTGCATCATGTTGCCATAGCTCAAGTTGTGTGTGTTGCCTCGCAGCTATTGTGGAAAAATGTGACTATGTGAATCAAGCAGAATAAAACCAAGTGTTTCACGACGTTGCACAACTACCTACCCATGTTATTCATCTATGTGCTGTACAAACAAAAGACTAAAATTGATAATAAAGAATGTAGGAGGGTTAAATTGCTGCAAAAGCAAGAATGACAAATACCACAAAGCAAGACAGAAGTAAAAATCAATAATAACAACAATACCAATAATAAGAAAGAATAGCAGAGGAAGTTAAACAGATTCACGTAAACCTAAAAAAGAAGAAATATTTCCAGGCTGTGGGCTACATTAAAAAGAAGGAAACTTATATCAAAGATAAATGCACAAAATTTTAATAGAAAAAAGTGTGGCAATTTGAATATGGCTACCAGCACTGTAAAAAACAATTATGATATAACAGTAACAGGCTGAAAGTTCATATTGTGCCTTGATAATAATAAACTACCTGACATACATTGTAAAACTAATTAAAATACAACATCTTGCAAATAAAATCAAAGTTACTTTTCAAGTCTCTTGTATACATTTAAATACATTTGATTGATTATTATTTATATACTGCATTTTGTTTCTTAATTGCAATGTAAGGTTAAGTTGTTACTTTAAGGTGTATGTTATTAATACATAGAGATTCTAGTATTTGTTTATTCATTTTATTTTAGTGTTGCGAAGGATGTTAAATTAATAAATTCTATTTTAAATTGTTCTTAAGTAAAGGGTTTTCCTGAACATAGTTTATTATCTTCTCCCTCTTTGTTTTCACACAGAACAGTATCGATACGAATACCGATAAAATTCCAGATCGAAAAGCAGTATCGATAAGAAGAGTAGTATCAATAAAATCTTAACGATACAAATCCCTAGATGCATGTGTTCCTTTAGCTGTGATGGACTGGTAACCTGTCCAAGGTGTACCCTGCCTGGTTGCTGGAATAAGCGGATAATGAATAGATGGTTGTTGGGTTTGTTTAAATGGCTGGATATAGATAGTTCAGCTGGCCAAATCATCTTGCCATGATCCAGCCATTGGACAGCACAGGCAGCCCAAAATCCTGTCTCATAAATAAAATGTATGTGTTGTCTGTTATTATGTGCCTGATACCCAGTATTTATTTTCAATTGTTTTCTCCTTCCTTTATAGAGTTGAGCTAGAGCTTTTTCTGTATGTGAAAGCCAAAAGGACAAATGCTATCCAGAAGATGAACCCATCACACAAATTTTATATCTCTAGCACACAACAGGAAGAAAAGCCATGACAGTCATAATGCCATAAGAAGCCAAGAGAATGCTCTGGGGTCCTGCTGTGAGAGAGATAACAGGTGAACCTCAGGGATTGCACTTGTAGGGACCTTTTCTTGTGTTGGAGATGGCAACATTAAAACCCCTGCGGAGATTGCTCTGTTCCCGTGAGGTCTGCAGCTTGGAACTACATTGTGTTTCAGAACAACCTGTGGCCATGCTCACATACACACACAAACACACGCGCACAGATGCTTACACAGAAAGTCTCACTTTCTGCATCTGCCATTCTCAAGACAGTGATGTGTGCAACACCGCAGCTGTGCTGTCGTCATTCACATCTCTTGCGCTCACTTTGTTATAATTCATTATCACCTGAAACACTGCGTTACTTCCTCTGCCACAACTTAACTTCCATACTGGAACCTTTACTCATAAAGCAAAGTCATGCTTTTATGTTCAAGCATGATATCTCAAATGAGCCATGACTGAAAGGCTCTGGGTGACTACTGTGGCCTTTGAAGTAGGGAACAAAGAGAATTCCTGCTCCTCTCACTAACACTGCCTCCTTTATCCTTTTCTATACCTAAATAGAAGACCTATAGTTATCCAATCTTTTGATCATTCTCCTATAATTAGTATAATATATTATATGTAGCTTTTCTGTGACCTTTTGCATCAATTAATGGTAAAAACTTTGCTCAAAACCCCAAACGGATATTTTTTTCTGCACCCTGTGGAGAGTGCAGATCTCCACCAAGCTTATTATTTAAGCTTAGGGTGATACATCTGTCAGAGCTCAGTCACACATGATCTTTGTCAGAGTGAAAAACAGCAGACAGAACCGGCCTGTAGAAGGCATCAGTTGCCATCACATGAGTGCCTATCTCGCAATGTTAAAGAATCCGTAAAATAATTCCAGGGATCCAGATCAGCTCCAAAATTTAATCACTTGTTCATCTTTCCTTCTGGATATATCCTGAAAATTTCATGCAAATACATCCATAACTTTTTGAGTTCTGTTGTACACAGACAGACACACAGATAAACGCAGACGATTACATAACCCGTTTGTAGAGGTAGTTATGTCATTTTTGGGGGGTCAGGCTTTAAAGGGTTAACACCTTATTGGTGAAATGCACTGACATTTAAAATGGTTAAACTATATTCATTTTACTTTGCCTCTTCTCTCATTAAAAATACAGGGAACGAGGAATGATTCAGGCAGACTGCAAGGTCAAACATGATGCCTATATACAAATTATACTGCACAGACGCCAGCCTGAAAACAGATGCATGGAAGGATGCTGAACATGCACACACATACAAACAGGTGTACTGAAAAGGCCATAACAGTTTTGCACAAACATAATGCCCACACCAGAAGAAAAGCAAACACACTGACCTCTTTTCAGGCCGGATGAGTCGCATCTCTGTGCTGTGAGTTATATTTAGCCTTTTAGTCCTCAAACAGTTAACCCGCAGTGCCCTTACATCTTACAAAGCATATGGCCCTGGTGGGGCATTTCTAGTGAGATAATATAATAGCAATTAGCTAACGTAGACAAATGTGTAAGCGTATGTAAATAGTGCCGAAATATAAAAAATTTGACATAAAGCAAGGTTACACTATGAAAGTGTGTGTTCCGTATTTTAATATATAACAAAAGTTTCTACTGTTATTAACTTATCTACATTTCTATACTCAACCCTATAAAATTAAATAACTACATCTAATTTTGCAAACAAATATACTTTAGACCATGAAATGTGTGAAATCTGTTTATAAAGAGAGATGCTGAGCTGTTTTGTCATGTTCCTTAGTCAAATACTCTAAGTTAGAGCCCACACTGCTGTCAAAGTTGTGTTTAATAATGCATTCATCTCTCCTCCTCAGACAATTGGAACTCATGTTGCCCAGTGTAGGCCAAGGTCCTGTGGACATACACTGCTTTCTCTGCTCAGTGTCCAGTATTGCTGTCCACCCATTTGTCTGTGTGTCTTAGCCAGTCAGTTTTTACTCTTTTTTTGCTTTTTTTTTTTCCTAAGCTGCATTAACTTAAGAGACCATTGCAATCTGATCTTGATTTCTGTCGGGTCTTTATGGATGAGTTTGTGCTTCAGCTGCAGTTGTGTGAGCAAACTGACATGTTTTCTTGTGGAAATCAGCATATACTATCATATCTTGAAGTCAGTGACTTTTAATTTTTTTTTTACTGCAACCAAAGATATATCTTTTTTCCTAATGATATGTTTGTGTGGAAAACGTTTCAACGCTTTTTTCACAGAATTGACATTTTAACAGTTGGTATCGTCCCTATTCTTGCATGATAAATTTTGCATCTTGAACCAAAAATACAATCCAAAAACCTCTACTCTATGCAAACTATTTCAGGGACATGAATAATAATTTAACATTTAATGGCAATTCATAATTTTATCTTGACCAGACTGCTCCATAGGAAACACAACAGTAAAAACAAACAAACCAAAAAAAAAAAAAAAAAAAAGAACGTGATAGATAATAAAAGGAAAAGATCTTGAATACTTTCTGCGGTTTGCAGAGGGAGCAAACTTTCTTCCTGTTGGTATCAGGGTAACAGTATGGCAAACAGTGTACTGCTGTGTTTACTTAGACGAATAGTTAAATTATCTACAAACTGCTTAAGAAGATAGAGCAACAAACCCAATTACAGCCCAGGGTTTGCCATGGATGGTTAAACAAAGGAAACAATAAAAAAATAAAATAATATAGCTAATTTCTTCGATTTTCAGAAAAGATCAGAATGTTGTTGTTTTAACATCATTTAACTAAACCAAGGTTTAAAATTTGCTACGAAAGAACTGCTGTTAAAAAAAAGCCTCATTTGCACCAAGTTGGTTTGTAAGTTGACCTTCACCTTAGTCACACTTATTCAAGCAAGAACAACTTAGAAAGTTTCACTTTTCATGTCTTTTCTAAACACCCTGGATCACATGTGCTCAACAGCACTAAACTAGAGGCAATAAATAGTGTAGTTACAGTGCAGCCAATTTGTATTTTATAGAACTTGTTTATTCACGTGTTCGCTTGGAAAAAAATACACCAGAAAATAATTTGTGCTGCCTTAAATCCCTGTCAAAGCTTTACGGCTCCATAACTATGAAGCATGCAAGATGTGTGTGATTGGAAGTGTGTAAATAATTGTATTTATTCTTTTATTTTATTTCCTGTTTTTTGTAATACGTAAACCATTTTGTGTTACTTTTTGTTCAAAAGATGCAATGGGTCTTTTGGACTGCAGTTGGATTTTCTGGGAATGACAGCACACCAAGATGACCTATGAGCTTCAAATCCGCTCTTCAGAAACCTGAGTGACGTCACGGACTCTACGTCTATCATTTACATACAGTAAATGGTTGACCCAAACAACGGATACGTTTTCAGAGCAGCCTTGTGAAGATTTCTGTAACTTTCTGTCTCTACCAAACTCCAGAAATTTGTGAATGCTGTTGGGATTTTAGCTAGACATTATTTTGAAGACTTAAGACCTACATCTCCATCTCCAAAAGTTCAATACTGAAAAGTTCAGCCATCTGTCCTGACAACTCACTAATATTCACATCCAGGAAAGAGTTGGAAAGAAATGCTCTAGTTTCTCAAAGTCAGACAATCTGTCTGAAAATTCCTGTCCTAGTTTGGACAATAGATCAGAGTATCTTTGTACCTTTAACACCTTTTCTGTTTCTGTGTTGCTGTCCAGCATCTTTGCAACTGACAAAAAGTTTTGAAATCTTTTGTTTGTTGGATGTAATACGAGAGTTTTACACTGAATGCCTTCACAGAACCGATCATGTCACACACGTTTTTCTCTACCTTGCAACTGCAGGTTCAGTTGATTAATTTTTTCAGTCACATCGGCAAGGAAGGCAAAATACAGCAGCCATTCAGCATAACTTAGCAATGAAGCATCTTTTACCCTCATTTCCATGAAATTGATGTCTCCAAGCAATAAAAGAATGTGCACCACTTTAAATAATGCCTTGGTTGATGAGGCAGCCTTCTTCTGCGATGTTTGAACAGAGCTTCTTGTTTTTGGAGCGCAGTTTTAAGCTCTTTTACCTTTCTCTACGGAGGTTAGTTCCCGCTGGAAGGTCTCTAGAGAAGTTGTTGTGAAGTTTGGTGAAACTGCGTTCCACAATACTTTTTTTTAACCAACTACCAGGCTTATGCCACAGACCAAACACACACACTTGTCACTCACGTTGGTGAAACAGAAGTCTGTTTCTCAATCTTCATGAAAATACTATGTTTCTTGCCTCTTACTGAGCTAGCTCCGCCATTTTTTGCCAAAAGCCTGGCACTTGCCGTGGTCTGCCCATGCCGCCTCCCTCTGCCCACCCTTTTCAAACTATTTAGGTTACTGTGAACAGCGCAAACATTTGACTGACAGGTAGTTGACCAAACAAAACCAGGAAAAACAGTTTAATTTCGAAAGGGAGCAAGACGTCTGTAATTTTCCCTGAATAACAAAGAGATTTTTTGTGTTAACATTGATATTATTGTTATTATTATTATTATTATTATTGAAGAGTGACTGGAAAAGGGCTTGTGAGCTACCAGGAGCTCACGAGCGATGTTTTGGAGACCTCTGATTTACAGTTATAAACACAGTGCTAAGATCCAGCTGAACAAGGACTGATACTTGATCAGAATCATTATTCAGCCTAAAGTCATTTTAAAAGTCATTAAGCTGCTTAAATACAACTTCTTTAATAATCTATATAAAAGAGAGGTTAGAAATAGGTTTATTCCTCTTCATCATAGAGGCGTCTAGAGGTTTTTTCTTTAGGAGTGGCTTAATGGCAGCTTTCTTAAGTGGCTTGGAAAAATTCCTAATACCAGTGAGCTGATACCGGTAAATGGATAATCTTTTCTTTTAAAGAACTATGGTGTTATGTCCAGACTATGATGTTGATTTCAGATGCCAAACTATTACTTACAGAATTTTTTAAATCAAACATATTAAATTGAGATATAACAGAGTTATTTCTATGTTTTTGGGATAGACTAGTTTTCCAGTTGTAGAGTATGACAGTATAATTGTGTCTTATTTTTCTTATTTGTTGCTAAAATATTTTAAAATTAGTTGCCTTTGTCAGTGAAAAGGAGCTGGGCTGAACTGTTTAGGAGGATTTGTACGTTTTTTAATTATAGCATGCGAGAATTGTTGACATTCTTGTTCATCCTTTTAGAAAGGCAGCTGTCTGGCCTTACAAAGGCCATTGATCCAATTTTTCAGGCTTTATTTGGACAGCTTATAGTGAATTTCAAGTTTATGTTTCCTCCAATTATTTTCAGCTTTTCTGCATTCTTTTTTCAGTCCATGACCATATCACATCTATCACATTCAAGATTTTAAAAATAAAATTAAATGATCCAGGATTTCACCTCTGCATTTCACTCATGGTGCCTCTTTCTAACTAAGAAGCAGCTTGTTTGGAGTGATTAGAAAATCAAACAAAATACAAATTGGTCAGAGGAAAATTTGATGTATCAACACTTTTAGAAACAAACCTAAGTCGTTGGAAGAGACTGCTGGGGATATATCCTCAAACGCCCCCAATCCTCCTATTCCCCAATCCTCCAATAGACACAATGCAATAATACAAAGCCGTACATGTTCAGTCACAAAGCTTCACCTGGTGTCGGTATGACGTCAGGACACAATACATCCTGAGGTCATGACCTTTTATTTGCACTTGATTTGAGGTCAATGAGTCAAATAGTTTCAGAGATATCGGCAAAAATAGGATTTTTCGTGCATAAAACACTACCTGGTGAGTAAACCATAAATCCAAATGCCGTGAAATTCAAGCCAGGTCATCCTCATGGGGACCTAAACAGGTATACTGAGTATCAAAATTCAATTGTAAAACTTGTTGTGCGTTCACGGGAAGGTTTTCCAGCGGATGCGGTGACGGCGGTCGGGCGAAGCCTTAATATTTCCAACACTCCAGGTTCAGGTATATAATGATCAGATTCAGAATGGGACTTTAAATGTAGGCAGTGGGATTCTTTCACATGACGCTACAAACTAAACATGTCTAATATAGAATAGACATCCTTGGCCTTCATTATGTGAAGAAGTTAAAATCCCCAGTAAAAAAAAAAAAAAAAAAAAAAAAAAAACTGCTTAAAACAGTAGATATAACAAACAAATAAAAACCTGCGGTGTCCTGAAGCTCTGTAAAAATGAAATATCTTCATATGGCAGGAATCTTCACATAAGGCAGCTTCTCCTCCTTTCCTCCCATTTTGACATGTATTTATTTAACATAAATGAGGAGGAAGTGTTTCATAGATTTGGGCGTTCTTATTGAGCTGTTTCATTAAGGACAGGGGCACTTGTGGCTTATGTTACCATGTTTCTGTCAGAAGAAAATCTAAGCTGGGAGAAAGTATGAAGTTTTAACTGAATTGTTGGATAGATATCCAATATTCTGAGTTGTACATACAATAAAGATTTGATTGACTGACCTCAGAAGCTGTCTGTTTTTTTATTCCTTTTTCTTCTAACACAGGAATCATGAGAAGCCCTGGCTTGTTCTCAGAACAGCTGCTAGTAGAAGTTCTACTACTACATGAACCCTGAACACATCGTGGCATGTCATCTTTGTTTTGAATTTTGCTGCTACTGTGTCAACATCCTCCACATCTTACTGTGCTCTGCTCTGCCACGACAGATGATCTAAGAGCAGAGCTGGGAGGAGAAGGAGGGAAAGCCCTGCTTTCCTTGATAGATGGAGTCTGGGATCCAGACTGGGCTAAAAGCATCCATCCTTTGGAGACTTTGGGGGATGGAGAGCAGGGTGTCTGTTGAGGGGGTTGAGCTGAGGGTTGATCACATTTCTCCTATTTCCTGCCCTCATCTCTGCAAACCCATATTTTATTTAAGATGTCATTTAACTTTATCCTATGAAAGATGCAAATATTTGATAACCAAGTTAGGCCAAAAAGTTTACTAAAAAGTTAAATTATAATAAGAATGAGGTCTGAAAGGGAAATGTGGTGACGCAGTCTCCCCAACAACAGAGAAAAGTCTTTTTTCAAGATCTTCAAGCCAGTTTTCTTTCTCAGAGTATAATAGGAAACATGTAGATGTAAAGATAAAATGGTCAGCAAGATCACTATCAGTTTTCGGATTTTTTTTCTCAATCTCATATGTATTCTCATAGTCCCTGATTGTGTATCTTTTTTTTGTGTGGAGGTGCTGGCAGCTTTTCTAGGCCTCTTGGTTGAGGACATTTGGATCCCCCTTGAGTTCATGTTTGCCCTTTATTGAGTTTGGGGGCTATTTTGTAAGTTTTTATTAATCTTTTATTAATCTTTGCAAGATATCCATCATCATTCATTTTATTAGGAGTAAACATATTGTATTTACCATGCAGTGAGACTTCAGGTGGTAGCGTGAGCGTTGGAGCTTTAACACTTTTACCTCTTTTCAAACACTTGTATCTCTGTTAAAATAAAATCCACACTTCTCTCAATTCATGACTTTTCCTGAAATGGATCCAGTTAACATGTAGTGAATTTTGGTGAAGCAATAAAAAGAAATCTGAGCATTTAGAACCACCAAGGAGGTAATTTCTAACATCTAGTTTAATGCACTGTGTCCAGCTGTCATGTTTCTGCGTCAAGCTCATTTGCGCCACTGCTGGTTGCTTAGTAACATAAGTAATAGAGTTTTATAATTGTTTAGGCTAATCTACTGCTAAATTTGACTACAAGAGATAGATGAAAACCAAAGAAACTTGGTTATTATCCCAAGACCTGAATGACGGAGAATCAGAGGGAGGAGAAGTCGCTCTTGATGTCGGTGAGGCGGAACGATGGAAGAGGTGTAGGAAAGCAATCGATCCACCAGTTTTACTTGATAACAAGCAACATTTTTGCACTTAGTTGTGATCGGTAGGAAATTATACTAACTTGAGAAATTTGTTCTAGCTCTTTGCAG